>JAXFYN010000454.1:0-89800 GCA_036172215.1 Camellia granthamiana
TTGCCACCATTCAATACAAGGAACTCAAATTTTCCAAGATTTGGAGCATAGAAGCAAAACATGATCAACTGTCTCCAATTCTAATTTGTAGAAATGACACAGACCATGACTTGGATCAATAATCAATCTGTGAGGAAATGGTATTGGAATACTCCTTCAATCCAACAAGCCCTAGATTGATCCTTGAGATGTCACCTGAAACAGAAGAACAATTTCGATCGGTGGTGCCAGAATTAACACTCCGACGAGCAAGTTAACTTTTATATGAAGAAGAGTGTTTTTTTCCTTAAGTGCAAGTTTTGTGGAACATACCTTTCTCTCCAACCTCTTCCCCTTTATAGAGCCCTTATTCTTTATTTTTTCTCCTGTAGCGTAGACCCTCATCATCTCTTTGTCAAGGCCCATCCTCCTACTATATTCTTTAGAAAGGAACAACTTGGGTTCATCTAATAAGGTGTCGTGCTGACTTATCCAATGGACTCGGCTGAGATGTGTGGCCCAGGTACCCTTAACTCGGGACGCTCTTCATCTTGTTTCTTGTATCTATTCGGCAATGACTTTCATTCCAGTGGGCTTTGGCTGCATTTGGCCCATCAAAGACGGACTTGGATGTACTCTATTTGCCGATTCAGGGTTATTTTTACTCGGCTCCCATACAATCCAACTTTCAACAACTTCTCTGCCACCAAAACATTGAACCCTATGCAAAAGTAATCCTACTTTGGGGCCCCTGCAATGCTTCAAGCCACTTATATAGGGATTGAATCGAAAAAACATTGGAAGAATCAGCTCTCCATAACAACCTATCCTGGCTGCCGGCAATTAGAAATGAGAGAAGAGAAATGTTTTGAAAAACCCTCAGCTCCTCTTCCCACCAAGGTCTTAATGATCATCTTAATAACCCATCTTTCACTGGCCTATTATTCCATCTTTCCACAATACAATTCACTGAATTGTTTTTAGAGACAGAGATTAAAAGGTCTAGGAAATTCCTCCTTCAACAAATAATGTCGTTTGGATAAATATTTTCAAGCACGTGACTATTATTTTGAAGCAATATTTCTAACAAGATCAATTCCTACGCAATGGTTTCAAGAACTCGACTATCAAGAATTCAAACCCAAGTAATTCCTTCACAACCTTCACAATTTAATCTCACTCCATCTGAACATGATTGCATTGGAGCTTATCATTTTAAAAGAGAAAGTCCATTGAAATAACACTTAATCACAATAATGTCAGCACCATAAATAACATACTTTTTATGCAAAAATTCAATCTTCACCACAAACTTCAATTCATGACATAAATCTGGGCCCAAAATCTGGATTCCCAGACTTATTGATTTTACAAACATACGATATGCCCTTGACATTCTAGCTAGTACAAATCTTGTTGAAGCTAGAAAGTGAGGGGTAACTTATTGACTTAAGTAGATCTACATCACAAAACAACATAGGAACATATGAATTATCAACAGTGCCAGATGACCATGTTATAATCATCCTAGCATTATTGAGAAATTATTCATATCAACGAAAATCAGCACGGACAAATTTAATTATGGTGATACCGAAAGTGATAAAGCCAGCAGAGAAAGCTAAGAATGTCCATGGAGTAGCGAAGTATCTACGTCTCAGATGTGCCATAGCATCATGCCAACAAAGCTTGCTGTACTTAGCAGCAGCTGTGGTTGTTTCAGTAAAATAGAACTCCCCAAGAACAATTTCTTTGCAGAGATTGTTGAAGAGATCGGAGGCATCTTCACTGGCACCTAAATAGTTACGGATGATTCCGGCCTTTTCAAGCACTTGGACATCTTTGGGAGTGTTTATGAGTGTATCCATTAGGATTGCATATGATGTGAAGTAACCAGGAACACCAGAGCAACACTGCTCATAAGCAATGAGGTTTCTCAAGAATGGCTCGGTTGAGTCATAAAGGTCCAAAGTTGGGATTTTAAATTGAGCTCTATGAAAAGGACCTTGAGGTTTAGAAAACCCGACTTTGGTACCCTCTTCAAACATGACTCCTGCATATTCGAGATCTGATGCACAAGGCATGACCACGTTAGGACCACCAGGTCCTGGTTTTGCATCGTGATGACGATAGTGGTTGTGTAGAATATCGAGGATATGATCATAGTCGTTGTTCTTTGTCGTCGTTGTGGTCGTTGTTATTCCATTGTTTTCTGATTTCCACATGCTACGAAAAAATGAAATGACATACTTATGAAGAGTATGATTTCGAGATATACCTACTGTACGAGCCACTGTGAGGTCAAACAACTCGTTGAGGACAAAGAAAGGAAGTTGGTTTTCGAGCAGTAGCAAGTCGTGTTGGACATAGATGGGCATTAGGATGTTGCCAAAAATAGGATCGTTTCTGTTATCGCTCTCCTTGTTATTTGTAAATTTGTAGAGAAGTTCAAGTATGAAACAACCATCAATCACCAACATCTCTACATCCAGCACATCCTCAACTTCTTCCGCATAGCATTTCTTCGCTTTGTCTAATGACTTTCTCATTTTCCTTACACATTCCATTAATACCTCCTTGGATTTATTAAGCTTTTCTTCTTCCGATCCACCCTCCTTGGACGATATTCGACCAACAAGGGTATTCGCATAACTCCTTTTGAGGTTCTGCCCGGACGAATTGAGAATGTGTTGGTCCTTGCTGTGAAGAGGCCCGATAGAGACGAAGCGAGGTGTATACGCACTTTCTTTTCGCTTACGAATCTCCTTGGGCACCCTATAAATGCAAGAGGAAGAAGATTTGGATTGAGTCTTCTCTGCACCTTCAACCATTTTCTTACCAATGTCCTCTGTAAGCCTTTGAAGAGCTTCCTCACTGATACAACACTCATTGTTTTCACTCATTTTAATTGGGATTGGAAAAGAACTGTCATTGATGGAAGTCATGTGAAGAAAGTATATATATCTTCTTATATAACTATCGTAGGTAGTGATTTTGCTGAAAGTAGTTTAGGAGCAGCTTTATATATTGATCATCTTTATTCTTTTCTTTAACCAACAAAAGTTTTCAGCTTTAACCCATTATTGGCATTGTTGTTTTTCTGTATTGTCCTCTGTTCCAAAAAAAAAAAAAAAATTTGATACCACTCTGTTAGAAAGAGGGACTTGATCCACACAAAAGTTCAGTCTAATTTGCCTTGGAAATTTTAGATGTATGCAATCGCATAAAAATAATGATGCATTATAATTTTTATTTTGTTTTAGTTTAGTTGCATCCGCAAAATCATAGAAAAACATGGAAATTTTAGAAAATTCTTAAAAATTCAGCATTGTTGAAAAATTACTCACAAGATTATCAAAAATTGAAAAAAACCCCAAAATAAGAAAATAATACCCTCCCAAAATAAGTAAATTTGTTCTACATTATATTGTCTGCTAATTAGCTAATTGCTAACTAGTTTGAAATTCCCAATAAAGTTGGGCAACACTTTGCCTTGCATTGGCTATCAAAAAACTGAAAATTGTTTTGTTAACACACCTAATGATCCATATAAACACTAGAAGGCTATTGTAAACAAATATTTCAAACTCAAGTAATTCCTCCATAATATTGTCAAGTAATCGACAACTATCCTAAAGCAAGACTTCAAAATCAAGTTTAAAAAAAAAAAAAAACTCATGCAGTATCATGACAATCCTTTAAAGCAATTGACAAATATTTTAAAGCAATATTTAAAAATCAAGCATTAATTCCTCCATAAAAGATCTCGAATCTTGTTCTAAAGCAATATCACAAACTCAAGCAATTCCAATACAATCTTTTCAAGAATGCCATTGTTAATCTAAAGTAGGATTTGAAACTTGAGCAATTCTCACACAAAAAGAAATTAGTGGTTATTCTACGCAAGATTCCAAACTCTAGCAATTCCTCGACAATATTTTAAAGCAATCTATCATCATTCTGCACTAGGATTTTAAGTTTGAGCAACTCTTCAACAATTCTTCCACAATATTTTCAAGAACTCGACAATTATTTGATCCTCGATTCCAGACTCAAGCAATTCCTAGACAATCTTTTCTAGGATTGACATTCATTTTGAAGCAAGATTTCAAACTTTTTATGGTATTTCTACATAATCGTTTCAAGCACTTGATGATTATGATGTAGGATTTCAAGCTCAATTGATTCCTTCATGGTCTTTCCAATAACCCGATAGATATTCTCAAGCAAGATAATCAAGCAAGATTTCAAACTCAGCAATTCACCTCACTACAACAAAATGTACTTTTGGTGACCAAATTTGGCGACTAAAAAAAATTTAGTTGCCAAAACTTGTGGAATTGGCGACCAAAAATTTTTTTAGTCGGCAAAAGTACAATATTTAGCTACTAATTTTTTTTAGGTGGGAAATATTGATTATTGGCGACTAAAAAAATTTAGTCACTAAAAATGCCACAATTGGTGACTAAAAAATGTTTTAGTTGCTGTATAAATAGTTTTGGCTACTAAAATTTTTTAGACGCCGAATGAAAAACAAAAATTTACTTTCAGACTTCTGGCGATTAAAATATTTATTTTAGGTGACTAAAAAATATTTTAGTTGCTAAAAAATTAAAATATTTGAAGGGAAAATTTCAAATTTTGGAGAGATTTATAAAATTAATTGGTGACTAAAATATTTAGTCGCCAAATTATTACTTTTAACAACTAAAATAATATTTAATCACAGTTAATTAAGGGTTTGGCTACTAAAAAAAATTTACTCGGCATTGATCAAACTTTGTCCCTTAATTAGACTACTCTGTCAGTTCTCTTCCATTTCATTCTCTCATCATCCTCTTCTGTCTCTCTCTCTTTCTCTCACTCCATCGCAGGCGACCCTCTTACCGGCCACCGGCCACCATCCATCACTGTCGCACACGAGCACCCACCTCCTCACCGGCGATGGTACAACCCACCTCCCCCCTAGTAATGGTACCACCCATCTCCCTACCAGCGACGGACAACAGTAGTTACTTTGATTTGTGTCTCCTCTAGCGCACACCAGGTATTTCCGGCCTCTCTCTCTCTCTCTCTATATATATATATATATATCTTTACCCAATTTCTAGGGTTTTATAACAAAAGATTTTTTTTTTTTTTTTTTTTTTTGGGTTATAAATCAGAGGATTGGAGCTTCTCATCTATCTATTTCTCACAAGAGCAGCGTTTTTTCTCTCTATTTCTCGCTCGCAACAACCATTGGAGCACACCCTGGTATTTCCCCTTCTTCTTCCCCTCTCTCTCTCTCTCTCTCTCTCTCTCTCTCTCTCTCTCTCTATATATATATATATATAACCTATATATAAAAGAATGGAAGCTAGCAGGTGTTTTGAATCTAACACATCGAATTCCCTCATTTGCCCTGCCTTGCGTTGCTGGTGCAAATTCTCAGACTTGAAAACTACTCCTCTGTAATCTACTTGAAAGCCATTCAGCATACGAAAATGGATCAAATTTCTTCATAAACCCATTAGTCCAATTTAGTAGTGAAATTCATGATATGCCAATTTCTTGGTTTGACTATAATTCAATATGTTTCAAGCAATAAAAGATAAAGAGTCTTGTTGGAGTGCATACACAAAGTTATTAAGCAAAATAGAGAAGGTATGATTAAGATATATACCATTTTGATATTTTAGTTGTTGGCTGCTTATCTTTCCTTTCATTTTATGCATAATAGATCTTCATTCAATGTGTTTAAATCATGGTTAGAAAAATTTGATTATGGAGGAGGAAATGTGTTTATTTTTGTATTTAGTACATGGTTTATTGAAACAAAAATAGGAAATCTTAAAAAATGCTCATTTAGTGGGGACTCACTGTCAGTATAATTCCAAGAAAAACAATTGGCAACAGGTGAATTATAATTTTTGTGTGAATTGTAAAATAAGTGACAATCATGGATAAAATTGGAATATATTTGTTCTAAGTGGTGACAACCATGATTTTATCATTAACATGCTTGTAGGTGCAATGTTGCTTGATTGTGAGATCATTTATTCTAGAAGGGGAGATGCTTCTAGGATTGTCTGCCATAATTTTGCTTCATGTGTTTTTGGAGAATTTAGTTGGGTATTTGTGTTGTATGGTTTATTCTATTGTACTGTATACAAATAAAATACAAGGAAATTAATGTAAAAGCGCCATAAATTCATGTGCTCATAAATGGTTTGAAGTTTTATAATGCTTCCTTGGATATGACTTGCAAATTTCAAGATTGTAAAATCCAGATGTAGAGACAACTTCTCCAAATGCCCTTAAATGTTGGAATAGTGTATTAAGGAAGACATGCAACCAACTTTGTACCACTAGAGAAACTATGTTAAATGTTAGGGTAAATTACACTCACTTCCCCTGAGGTTTGGATAAAATACAATTAGTTCCACACTTTTGATATAATTACACTAACTTCCCTTAAGGGGCTAACTGTATTTTTTCCCAAACTTCAAGGGAAGTGAGTGTAATTTACCCTCAATGTTCTGGAGAACCTAGCTAATGTTATAGTCCGACAACTTTTTTGGAACAAAATTTCGAAGTTGATTTTCTGCTGGCAAAGAAGGAAAAATATTCAATCTGTGTGAGTGTCGCGTAAATATAGTGAAATCACATCTTGCATGATAAATCAATGCGCAATAATTGAAAATATTTTTTCCTTTTGATATTAATTGGCTGATGTTATTGGCTGGAGCATAATCAATCAATTTTTTAGGTGGTGGATGAACTTGTGGCTCATATGAAGAATAGGCTTTTGATGATTTTGTATAGTTGAGTTTCGGAAAGTGTCACGGGATTTGTTTTTGTTTGTGGACTTCATAGATACTCTTCATGTTTAGGGTGGATCTTTTGTGTTGATTCTTTTCCTCTCCATTTGTTAGCATCATCTTGATGCTTTTCGATTAATAATATTGTCTTTTATTTATCCCCCAAAAAATAGTTGGCTGAAGTTATGTGTAGTTTGTTTTACACTGTAATATATTGTTGAGAAATCTTCTTCTAGTTAGATTGGGGGAAGAATTTATGACTCAAGCTATTGTTCTTTCTCCTATTTACATTCTGTGAAATTTTCGTCTCTATGAGAAGAATCTGTATGAGCTTTGGAGGTTTACAATTTTTTGCCTATGTAGTGATCTGGTGCATTACTTAAACCATAAATTTGTATGTTTTCTTTCTGTTTATGGGTTAGGGAACCAATAGATGGGCATTTTCATTTTGGTTTTCCTTTTGCATTGTAAGACAAAAGTATTAAGATTTCAATTGCATATTGTTACTTCTTTGTACCTTGAGGCTTAACACTCTTCATATTTTTCACCTTTTTCATGAAATTTATGTTTTCAGTGCTCTTGGGGTGCTGAATATAACAAGTTTATGTGATGTAATGTCTTGGACAGATATGGTATATAGGTGATATGTGATATTGGGCCGACGATAGTAGCTGGAGGCAATAAGGTGGGCATATAGGTGATATTGATATGTCACTACAAGAAATTGCACTTTCGGCGACCAAATTTGGCGACTAAAATTAATTTAGTCGCCAAAAGTCAGCCCTTTGGCAACTAAAATTTGAATTGGTCGGCAATGTTTCATATTTTAGCTACTAAATTTTTTTAGTAGCCGTATATTACTTATTAGCGACTAAAAACACAATTAGTAGCTAAAAAATGACCCAATAAGCGACTAAAAAACAGTTAGTCGCTAAAAATAGCCCAATAGGCTACTAAAATACAATTAGTAGCTAAAAAGTTACCCAATAGGCGACTAAAAATGACTTAGTCGCTAAAAAAATTACCCAATAGGCGACTAAAAAAGTTTTGGTCCTTAAATGCACAATCTTTAGCTACTAAAAATAATTTAGTCAGTATTAATTTACTTTTAGCTACTAAATTTTAGTCAGCAATTATAATTAAAATTTTTAAAAATTAGACTTCAGATTTTGGAGGGAAAATTAATTGGCTACTAAAGTACTTAGTCGGAAAAAATGCCTTTATTTATTATTGGCGACTAAAAAAGTTGGTCGGAAAAGGAAATAAACTAGGTTTTAAAAAATACACTACCACACGCTCTAACTCTCTCATTCGTTTGTCTGTCTCTCACTCTGTGACTCTGTCTTTCTCACTCTCTCACGCCTCTGCCCTCCTCCAGCTCTTTCTCTCTCGCTTTTGTCTCCATCGTCGTCAGGTACAGGAGCATCACCGCCATCGCACACGAGCACCATCGTCAATCCACCATTGGAGCATTACCCTAGGTATGTCCTCTCTCTATTTTGCCCTCTCTCTATCTTTCAGTCTCTCTTCCCCTAATTTCAACCTCTAGGATATTCTTCTTCCATTTGCATACCTTCACACATACCCAACCCCAAATCAATCCACCCATTGCCATTGATGAATGACTATGATTTTTTTTTTTTTTTTTTTTTTTTTTGTTTGATGGTTTGATGATATTGATTTATGATTTATGATATAAAAAAGTTAAGAAGATAAAGAAAAGAATTTGTATGCATATGCATATAAAATTTGAATTTGGGCATTGATTTCGACAGGACTGAAGAGGTTTTTCATAGGGAAATTGTTGAGATAGAGTTGAATAATAAACCAAAGTTTAAGAAGAGCAGTCGGCAAAGGAGTTGAAGCTTTACTTGCTGCTTTGTTTTGATCTTAGGGTTGTGGGTTTGATGGCTGCGTTTGTTCTTGTTTATCATTTAGATTTTTTTTTTTTTTTTTTTTTTTTTTTTTTTTTTTTTTCATGCTTCTGTTGTATTTTGGTGCTTCTATTGTATTTTGCTGCTTCATTTGCTCATTTGTTTGAAAATCTAATCTAATTGGAGGTAGGTAGTGTGTGGCCTTTGACGTGCTAATGAAGGAGCATTGTTTTGAATTTTAGCATAGAATTAAACATAAGTGAAATTAGAGATGATGTGAAACTTATTAATATAGATGCAGATTGGAATTTCTTGGTCTTCATTCTTAATCACTGTGCTTTGTACTTGATTTGGAATGTCTTGTTCTTCAATTTGGAGAAGCTTGCTATTACATTCGTTGATGGTTTGAATTACTTGGCTGGATTTTGGAGAACTATAAGGCTACTTGACTTAGTTATACCTTCGAAATGGGCCTACA
The DNA here is from genome assembly GCA_036172215.1 of Camellia granthamiana. Lineage (NCBI taxonomy): Eukaryota > Viridiplantae > Streptophyta > Magnoliopsida > Ericales > Theaceae > Camellia > Camellia granthamiana. The sequence continues at coordinate 9,135 of JAXFYN010000454.1, forward strand.
GGTAGCAAACTAGTTCTTGGGTTGTATATTTCACTTTATTTGTAACATTGTAAGGCGTTGGAACGAGGTTTGAAGAACTCTATATTTGTTGTATGCATAAGATTACTTTTTAGCTCAATATACCTTATCCTTTTCTGCAACCCTACAAGGAAGCTGCAGTCAGAAACTTAGCAAATAGAACCTAGAATAAATTTGGCTACCACCTCTTCAACTTATGGCTGCTTTCATTAAACAGGAGGAAGTATATCAAAAACAATATGAGAAGCTAGGAGAAGATTTAATATGGTCTTAAGGCTCTTAATGGATCCCACCACAATTGCATTTGTCACTTCCATAATTTCCAGTGACTTTCGTAATTGCCCTCAATCACCATAAACCAGTTGGCATTCATAGAAGCTTTAACATAGAATAGAAAAATGTTTCAGTGTATTTGATGAAGACAACCCTCCTTCAGTTATTTCTCTCATGTTTTATTTCTTTATTTATATTTGAATCTCTTGGTTTTCACATGAGACCTCAAAAATCATGGATTTATAATCCCATGACTTTAGTGGATTTTAGTTTCATGATTTGTCAAACCAGTTGGCATTCTTAGTTGGTGAATTATTTGGTCATGTACGGAAGAGGCAACCTTGGGCTGACCTGAAGATTGTCAAGGTAACATTTATGCATGGTAGTATATATAATTGATATGAAATGTTTTTCTTAGTTTTTAACAGATGACATAATTTCAGAGGCTTATTGAGGTATTTCAATAATCTTTTTAGTTACACTTCTTTGTTGTCTTTTGGAATAGCAACTCATAGATGCAAACTTATATGCATTACTTGGGAAAAGGACTGCAACAGATGATGAAAAGCCTATTAAAAAGAAGAATGAGAAGCCTGTTAAGGTTGAGGTGGGCACAGTTGCATGCATCTTTGTTGCCCACATATATTACTTATCAGTTGATTTAAAGTTTTCTCACGTCTTTTGATCTATTTTCATATAACAAGTGGTGAAGCTGTCAAATAAATAGCAAGAATCATTTAGGTATTCTTTGGATCAAGGATTTGAGGAGGAATTTGTGAAGGGGAAAGAAGATGGAAGGGAAAACTGAACAAAACTTAGCTTGTATTTCAATTGCTTTTCCCTTTGTTTTTCCTTTCCCTCCACAAATCCCTACTCAAATCTTTGATCTAAAAACACCCTTAACTGGTTGAAAGTAAGAATATAGGACTTCTTGTTTGGAAATAGGAAAGGAACTTGCTTGTGATGCAGAAGTACTCGTGCACACCATCTTTCATCCTAGCACAAAGGCATTGTAAGTCAGATCATAAAGTTAGCTTTGGAGAGTTGGCCAAAAAAATGCTGACGAGAATTCATAACATTTGGGGGAAAAAATAATATTCTTACATCATCTTTGAATTGGAGTGATGGCTAGAAAATTTAGAGACCCCACCTACTGAATTCTAAGCGCGCACACACACACAAAAAACAAAAAAGAGAGGATGTAAGTTGTCCTTTCAATTATCATTAAACATGTCAAACATTCTATGCTGCTTTTTAATGTTGTGGAGACACCAGTCAAACACCACCAAAAATTGCAGTGCAATACTTAAAATGTGCACACACTTGATGAAGATTCCACATTTACACTGGAAACTAATTCAATATTAATTTATTTCTCCACCCTCTCTCTCTAGGACAAGATTTCACAATTAGATGACTCTTTTTCAGATGAGTTTGAAAGCTTTGTTTGGTATTAATTTTTCATTTTTGCCTGGGACTGATGATTAGTTTATATTGAATTTCAAACAGATTGAGAAAAACAGGGAAGTTGATTTATGAATATGTCCAAATTAAGGACAACTTTTAACTTACAGCCCATGTGAAAAGCAAGGTGACATCTACAGTAGATTGTCCTGAATTAGAAAGCTGTGGAAAATATAAAGCAACAGCTTAGGACCAAGACGCTTTCTAGATATGTCACAATTTTTATTTCAGTAGTTCTTTCCTACCTCAAAAGTAAATACTGCCACAGGGAAGCTGCTCTCCTTATAATTGTGGGGAATAAATGGTGATATTTGACGGCAAACAAAACTTAAAAGTTTTTTTCTTCCTTGTTCCTTCCTAATTGGACATATTTTTGTTCAAAACAATATCAAGCTCTTTCACATATAACCCTTGATCTGCAGCATAAAAAGAAAGATGCATATAGGAAAAGCTATTTGACAGATTTAAAGGGCCTAGTAATCAAGAACATTAAATATACAGGAACTTATATGGTTATATTAGATTTTACAGTTCAAGAAATTGAAATTGCTTTCTAATATGTCCAATTACTGATGTGGCTGGTTAAAATTTTTAAATAAGATCAAGAAATTGAACTTATATGGTTATCTATTTTCATATATCTAGAAATGTACTACTGCTTGTATTTCCCCTTGACAAATAGGACTTGTGATAACTAACGGAATGTAATTCAAACCCGTAGGTTGAGAGTTAGAATCGAATACGCCATAAATTTAGTCGAAAAAGGGCGTTTCGAGGGTGAAAATTCAAAACAGCCCCCAAATCACCGTGTGGCTCTCACGGATAGTTTCCCCATGACAATTACAACCTGTGACAATAGACAGAACAGAATGTAATTAGGACTCGTAGGCTTGGCATTTGAGCTGAAAACGCCTTAAACTTCGTCGAAAAAAGGCGTTCCGGGGTCAAAAATTCAAAACAGCCCCTGAACCACTGTGTGACTCTCATGGACAGCTTCCCCTTGACAAATAAGAGTTGTGACAACTGACGGAATGTAATTCGGACCAGTAGGTTGGGAGTTAGAGCCGAAAACATCTTAAACTTAGTCAAAAAAGGGCGTTCCAAGGTTGAAAATTCAAAACAGCCCCCGAACCACCATGTGACTCTCACGGACAGCTTCCCCTTGACAAATAGGACTTGTGACAGCTGACAAAATGTAATTCAGACTAGTAGGTTGGGAGTTAGAGCTGAATACGCCTTAAACTTAGTCGCAAAAGAGCATTCCGATGGCGAAAATTCAAAACAGCCCCTGAACCACTGTGTGGCTCTCACGGACAGCTTCCCCTTGACAAATAAGACTTTGTGACAACTGACGGAATGTAATTCGGACCCGTAGGTTGAGAGTTAGGGCCGAATACGCCTTAAACTTAGTTGGAAAAGGGCGTTCCGAGGGCGAAAATTCAAAACAGCCCCCAAACCACCATGTGGCTTTTACAGACAGCTTCCCCATGACAATTATGACCTGTGACAACAAACGGAATGTAATTAGGACCCGTAGGCTTGAAGTTTGAGCCGAAAACGCCTTAAACTTCGTAGAAAAAGGGCGTTTCGGGGGCAAAAATTCAAAACAGCCCCCGAACCACCGTGTAGCTCTCATGGACAGCTTTCCCTTGATAAGTAGGACTTGTGACAACTAACGAAATGTAATTCGAATCCATAGGTTGAGAGTTAGAGCCGAATACACCTTAAACTTGGTCAGAAAAAGGCGTTCCGGGGGCGAAAATTCAAAATATCCCCCGAACCACCGTGTAGCCCTCACTTACAGCTTCCTCTTGACAAAGATGGAATGAAACAAAAAACTAAAGAAAAATAAATTTGGTAAGGATGCTTCATTGCATTGTTTGGGATCGTTTAGGATCGTTTTCCCAAAACGCACAACTTGTTTAATGCTAGACTTGAGTCCTTATTTTTTTTTTGAATTTCATTTTTCCCGAAGGAAAAACACAGGAAATATATGATTAGTGGATATGATTAGATACAAGTCTCTGTTTAATCTGTGAAGTACCAAGCTTCTACATTAAAGCAGTAGTTTATGTCAATGAAGTTTATGTGATTCAACCACTGTTGATCAATTTGTCAATGAAGTTTTGTTCCATGCTTCTACATTAATTGTTAAATCTTTGAGTTCTGCATTATAATTGATTAACACTCATTGTGCTGTACCTCACATTAATTGTAAAGATTGCCACTTCATTGTGCTTTCTAGCCCCTTCTTTGCATGGGCTGCTTAAAAGCTTGAAAAATCATAAATTTATTTTGTATAAATCAGGTACAAGTGAATGTAAAATAGTTTGCTATTTGTTAGGTTTATTTAATATTTTTCCCTAATCAATTTGTGAAGCATCTTTGATATCTATAGGCAGATTGGATTCTTTTGAGAAAAGCAAAAAATACTTATTAGTATATAAAAATTGGATTTGATGAAACAATGCCAAAGAAATGTTATCAGTTGAATTTTGAGATTTTATTAGCATAGTTTATAGTTCATAATTTCCTTTTCTTGGCGCATTATATTTTTGTTAGTTCTTCAGTGTTTGATATATTATCCTATCAATGTGTATTAACCTCTAGCTTTCTCATTAATTCTAAAATATTTGGTAGATATATAATTGAGGTATTGATTTTGTTGTGACTTAGGTTTTTTGGTAATTTACTAATGGATTCTGTTTATTTGTATGCTCACGTAAAGTTGACAAAAGAATTGCATTTTGGCCAATTGAGAAGATTTGCTTGGCGAGAATTACAGCTAGCTTCAAACAACTTTAATGAGAAAAATGTCCTTGGAAATGGGGGTTTTGGAAAGGTTTATAAAGGAGTGCTTTCAAATAATACTAAAGTGGCTGTGAAATGATTAACTGACTATGAGAGTTCTGGTGGAGACGCAGCATTCCAGCGTGAAGTTGAGATGATAAGTGTTGCTGTTCACAGGAATCTATTACGTCTGATTGGGTTTTGCTCAACACCAACAGAACGCCTTTGGTGTACCCCTCATGCAGAACGCCTTTTGATTTATTCTAGTGAATTGAATTTTTGAAGTTTTTTGATTTTATATGTAGCTGGTGTATGGATGTCACTGGTAGCTCATATGTTTAAATAGGTTTGTATGAAATTATTATTTTAAGTTGGAATATACTTTGTTTGCAATGTTGACATTAAAAGCTATTCTTTTGTTTGGATGGTTGTAAGTGAAATAGATGCAGATTGTGGAATGGGTGATCATATATATAAGTATTGTTTTGTTTGTATACATGTTACAGGTTGCATGGAATACATATAGGTTGTGGACAAATTAATTTTTTTTAAAAAATAAAAAACAAAAAATTATGTTTTTGGCTACTAAACAATTGGTAGCCAAAAATGGAATAAATATTTTTAGCAACCGAAAGTGGCTAAAAAAAAAATTGAATGGAAACAAATCTTTTGGCGACTAAATATGTAGTAGCTATAAACAAAAAAAATTAGGCGACCAATGATTTAGTAGCTAAAAAAAAATACGAAAGAAAGAAAATTTAATTGGCGACTAGAACTTTAGTAGCTAAACAAAAATTAGACTCTAGGCTACTAAACCATTTAGTAGCAAAAAGAAATAAGATGAATAAAAAAGAAAATTAGCGACTAAAAGTTTGGTCGCCCTAAATGGTTAAGTATTTGGCGACTAAATGATTTTCAGTCGCCAATACCTTTCCCGACAATAATCTAGCGACAAAGCTGGCGACCAAAAAGTTTAGTCGGCAAAACGTTTTGGCGACTAAAATATGATTTTTGGCGACTAAAAATTTAGTCGCCAAAAGTGTAATTTGTTGTAGTGTGTGACACGTGTACAGATTGAACAAAAAAATAATAGATAGATAACACGTATACAGATATGTGCACTACAACAAAAAGCACAAATGGCGACCAAAAAAAAAAAAAATCGTTGTTAAAAGTGCATGAAATGGCGACTAAAAGAGTTTTGGTCACCGAACATAACAGTTTTAGCGACTAAAAGAGTTTAGTTGCCGAAAATAAGGGTTTTAGCGACTAAAAGGCAGTTTAGTCGCTGAATATAGGGTTTTTAGCGACTAAAGTTTGTTTAGTAGCCAAAAGTAACAGTTTTTGGCGACTAAATTAATTTAGTAGCCAAAAGTGATGGTTTTGGCGACTAAAAAACAGTTTAGTCGCCGATTATAGGTGTTTTGCCGACTAAAAACATTTTTGTCGCTGAAAGTGCAGATTTTTAGCTACAAAAAAAAAATAGTAGCTAAAAACTGTCAATTGCCGACTAAAACTCAGTTTAGTAGCCAAAAGGGGACGTTTTTGGCGACTAAAACCAGATTTAGTCGCCAAAACTGCTTTATTTGTACACGGAACTTCATTTTTTAGCGACAAACAAATAATTAGTAGCCGAAAATTAGTAAATTGGCTTTTAGTCGCCAAAAGTGTCCTAAAATTTTTTTTAATAAATCATTTATTTTTTATATAAATTATATTAAATATATATAATTATATTTATACACATAGTTTTATATTAATACCGGTCAAAATAATATATAAATAATATAAGTTGCAATTATATTCACGTGATGGTTCAGTGGCATAGTGGAGGGGACTGTGCTGTGAAGGTTTGGAACTTGGAGGTCTAAGGTTCGAAGGTTTGGAACTTGGAGGTTTGGAACTTGGAGGTCTAAGGTTCGAAGGTTTGGAACTTGGAGGTCTAAGGTTCGAATCGTGGGAGGTCCTCAGGTAGAGAGGGAAATTTTTTTTTTTTCAAAAATGCTTTTGGCGACTAAAGAGTTTAGTCGCCGAATGGTTTTCGTTTTGGCAACGAAAAGTTTAATCGGGGAAAGTGAAAATAAAAAAATAAAAAAAACACTATTGGCGACTAAAAGTTTAGTCGCTAAATGTAAAGTTTCCAAAAATGGAATTGCATTTGGCGACAAATTGTTTCGTCGCTGAAGACATATATATTGGCGACTAACAGTTTTTTAGTCGCCAAAGGCATTCGCGACCATGTATTGGCGACAAGACGGGCGACTAAAATTTTTAGTCGGGAAAAGTGAAATTTCGACATTTGGCGACTAAAATAGGGCCTTTGGCAACTAAAAATTTAGTCGCCAAAGGTGTTTTTTCTTGTAGTGGTGATATTTGGACAAATAGACAAATAGGTAAGTTTTAAATAGATAGGTGTTCTTTTGAACCGATCAATGTCGTTTTTGACCAAAAACATCTAAGCTTGAACATATTGGCACACAAGTTTTAGAAATGGACCTAATGGCCTGAATGCCCTATTTTTTCATACCATTTTATGTCACCGGATTATACAGCAAGATGTTATTTATTTCATTAATTCCTTAATAATTATCTCTTAACAAGATAACTAATTATAAATATCCATGTAGGAGGTAATATAAAATGGTGACAAAAAACCGGCGAAATATGAATCCATGTACATAAAATAATGTGGAGAAATATGTTTATAAATAACATTATTCATACAGAAACAGTGAAACAGATTACAGAATAATCCTTAGAAACATGCCCTTGGACATTCTAGCTGGTACAATTGTTGTTGAAGCTAGCAAGTAAAGGTTGACTTATTGACTTAAGTTGATGTATGTAGATTATAAATTAAACATGTAATATAAGGTTGGAACATGTACGGTGTAAAACATTATTCACCCTCTGCATTATTACTAAATGGTATGATTGTGGATGAATTTAAACACGGAGACACCGGATTTAATCAAGGAGATGCCGAAAGTGATAAAGCCAGCACAAAAAGCTAAGAAAGTCCATGGACTAGCAAAGTATTTGCATCTCAGGTGGGCCATAGCATCAGACCAACAACGCTCGCTGTACTGAGCAGCAGCCTTGGTTGTTATACCGAAATAGTACTTCTCAATAACTACTCCCTTGCAGAGATTGTTGAAGAGAAGGGTGGCATCTTCACTCGCACCTAGGTAGTTATCCATGATTTTAGCCTTTTCAAGCACTTGGACATCTTTCTGAGTGTTTATGAGTGTATCCAGAAGGACTGCATACGATGTGAAGTAACGTTTGATAACGTCACCATGGCAACACTGCTCAAAAGCATTGAGGTTTCTCAAGAATGGCTCGGTGGAGTCATATAGCTTCAACTTTGGGATTTCAAAATAAGCTCTATCAAAAGGACCTTCAGGATTCTGAAACCTGACCTCAGTACCTACTCTAAACTTGACTCCTGCATAATCGAGGTCTGATGCACAAGGCATGACCAGGCTGCCTGGGTTTTGTTCTTGTGGTTTTGCATAGTGGTTGTGTAGAATATGGAGGATATGACAATATTCGTTGTTCTTTGGTGGTGGTGGTGGTGGTGGTGGTGGTGTTCTGTTGTTTCCTGAATCCCACATGTTACCAAAATATGGAATGACATAGTCAGTAAGAGTACCTTGCCGTGCACCAGCTATATGAGCCACGGTGAGGTCGAACAGTTTGTTGAGGACAAAGAACGGAAGCTGGTTCTCAAGCAGTAGCAAGTCATGTCGAACCTAGATGGGCATCAGAATACTATCCAAAATAGGATCGATGCCATCATTGGGCTTCCCGTGGTAATTAACATAGAGAAGTTCTAGTATGAAACAACCATCAATCGCCAACAACTGTTCAGTCAGCTGATCATCAACCTCTTCCGCATAGCATTTCTTGGCTTCATCCAGTACCTTTCTCATTTCGCTTACACATTCCATTAGCACCGTGGATTTACACTGCTCTTCCGATCCACCCTTCTCCAAGGACCAGATTCTACCAAAGAGGGAATTCACGTAACTCATTTTGACGTCCTGCATAAGTGATTTGAGGATGTGTGGGTCCTTGCTGTGAAGAGGCCCAACAGAGACAAAGCGAGGTGTATACGCACTTTCTTTCAGCTTACGAATCTCCTCTGGGACCCTGTAAATGCTAGCGGAAGAAAATTTCGATTGAGTCTTGCGTGCAACTTCAACCATTTTCTTATTAATGTCCTCTGTGACAAGCCTCTGAATCTCTTCCTCACTGGTACAGTAGTACTCATTCCTTTCACTTCGTTCAATTGGGATGGAAATGGGACCGCCATTGATCGACGACATTGACAAGCAATTATCTTCCTCCATATCGATCTTAGGTAGTGCAGTGCTTAATTTGGATGGGGAAAAAAAAAATTGGCTCAAGATTTCTGGGTTTTGAGGCAGGCAATACCTACTGGCACCTCTCTCTCTATATATATATAGATCGTTTTTATTCGTTTCTTTAATCAACAAAAGTTTTTCCTTAGGCATTAAGCCATTATTGGCATAGTTACTTTGCTTGAAAATTTGTCAACAGTGTGATACCACTTTGTTAGAAAGAAAAATTTGGACTTCACTCACACAACACAAAACTAGGGAGAGAAGTGAATATAGTAAGAAAATACTTTGTAATTTTTATTTTCATTACCGTTGGGGGGTGGGAATGGAGTACAGTTTAATTTGCTATTGAAATTTTATGGATATTTAATTTTATAAAAAATAATGATGCAAAATGAAAAAATCGAGGATAAAATTGATAATTAATAGTACAAGAAATAAACTACAGATACTACATGTGTGATTTGATATTTTAGAAACACGTCCTTAGACACTTAACATTGTTACAATTCTTGCTGTACAAGTACAAAACAAAATGATAGCAAGTAAAGGATGATGACTTGCATTAATCTAGATCATGCAAAACATAATGGTATAGTAATTATGTAGTAACACTGGCGAACTATTGATCATTCCCATTATTCACCAAAGCAAACTGCGAAGGAATTGTGTCACTGAGATGCTAAAAAGGATAAAGGCAATACAGAAAGCAATGAGTGTCCATGGCGTAGAAAAATACTTATGTCTCATTTGTGCCATAAACGCAGTCCAACAACAATTGCTGGATATCGATTTTGATCAAGTGACAAAAGCTCTCAAAGTTGCTGTGGAGTTGGATATCGATTTTGTTTGTAATGAAGATGCTTGCCTCCAAGACTTCGTCTCTAGTGAAATTCTGAACCGCAAAAGATTTCATAAATCAACCAAAAGAAAGAAATGAGGATACTTTCATCGAATGCAAGAGGCCTCGGGATAAGAGAGAAGAGGCGGAGAACTAAAGATCTAATTTTGTCAAGGACAATTGATGCAGTGTTTATCCAAAAAACAGAGCTATCTGGGTTTTGGAGCCAAAAATCAGATCATTTTGGGGGTAATGGGAAGCTATAGCATCATAGGGTCTATCAGGAGGCCTCATCACAATTTGGGACTCTGCTACTGGTTCAATATATTAGACAGTGATAGTACTGGGACGTCGTCGTGTATGGACTGGACCGATCCTAGCTCCTCAGGTCCACTGGAAAACCTGCAAGCAAGTTCAATCGGGAGACGGGGTAGTCCCCCGGCGAACCCTCCGGTGTGTGAATTAGAAAGTGTAATAGACAAAGCGTAGAGAGAGGGAGAGAGAGAGAGAGAGAGGTAGAAGACTTAACCTTCCCCCTTCCTTTTCCTTGCTTATATCCTTTCGTAATCATTTCGTTACCTCTGCTATTCTGGGATTTCTCCGCCGAAAGCTTGTGTCGTGATTTGCCTTGTTCAGGGTAAGGTGGTGCCGTGCCGGCTGAGAAGTGTTGTCGCAATAAATGTTCTGATGGATTGCATTAATGGTGATGTGCTGTGGCAATAACTCTGCAGATCTTTGTCTGCTGACGTGGCCTGTCCTGCATCCGCCGCGTGTCCGAATATCATTGGTCTTCCCTGTCCAGTTGGCTCCCAGTGATGCTGGGTTTTACCGCCCGGGTTGTGCAATGGGGTTTAATTGGTGGGTTTGGGTTTACTCATGGTGGGCCGTGGTCCCTGTGGGCCTATCCCTGTCAGTAGTCCCCCATTCCCGAGTGCAGCTTTAGTCCAACGAAGGGAATAATAAGAGGGAAGATGGATCGGATCGGTGGGGGGAGAGCATAGGCCGACCGTGAGGGCGGCCGTGCCGGAGGGGCGGCTGTGAGGCCGACCGGGCGGGCGAGGCCAACCGTGAGGGCGGCCGAGCGGGTGAGGCCGTCCGTGAGGGTGGCCGAGCGGGTGAGGCCGACCGTGAGGGTAGCCGAGCGGGTGAGGCCGACCGTAAGGGTGGCCGAGCGAGTGAGGCCGACCGTAAGGGTGGCCGAGCGAGTGAGGCCGACCGTGAGGGTAGCCGAGCGGGTGAGGCCGACCGTGAGGGTAGCCGAGCGGGTGAGGCCGACCGTAAGGGTGGCCGAGCGAGTGAGGCCGACCGTAAGGGTGGCCGAGCGAGTGAGGCCGACCGTGAGGGTAGCCGAGCGGGTGAGGCCGACCGTGAGGGTGGCCGAGCAGGTGAGGCCGACCGCGAGGGTGGCCGAGCGGGTGAGGCCGACCGTGAGGGTGGCCGAGCGGGTGAGGCCGACCGTGAGACCGTGAGGGTGGCCGAGCAGGTGAGGCCGACCGTGAGGGTGGCCGAGCAGGTGAGGCCGACCGTGGGGGTGGCCGAGCAGGTGAGGCCGACCGTGAGGGTGGCCGAGCAAGTGAACGAGTGGAAGGGCGCGGGGCTCAAGAGGCGGCGTGTCACGTGATGAGTTGAAGTGGAAAAGACAAGTGAGGGCAGGAGTCAGTGCATCCAGGCCATACACGTGGCAGAAGTTTGAGGGAGGGGAAGGGTCAAGCGTCAGATTAGAAGCGAAACGTCAAGGCATTATTATTGGCATTAAGGAGGCAGTTTTGGCGGATGATTTGAAAACTTTTCAAACTGGCGAAAATTAATTTGGATCCTTGGAATACGGGTAAACCGTGGGCTTTTGGTATTGTTCGCTTTACTTACTTGTTCTCAAGAACCCAAAATATTCCAAGTGTTACACCGTTTGTTGCTCGCGATACACCATTGGAGCATTTCTTCAACTTCTTAGGGCCTGCGTCAGAAGCGATCCGCCGACACACTGTAGGAATGGCGCAAGAAGAAGACGTGAATGTGAGAGTGGATCCTCTGGGGGACGACGATGCTGAAGAATTAGCTGCCCAGTACAGAACGGAGAGGGTGGGGGAACCAGCGAGACGTTTCGGTGGCTCCACCATGATTGCAGCGCCGACGCCAATCAGTCAGGCGGAGCCGGACCATTGGCACACAAAGGCGGACAAATCGACGATAACGGAGGCGGAGGTGGGGGCTATCCGCGAGAAGTACCAAATTCCGGCGGAAGTGGAGTTGTTGTTGCCAACGTCAACGGAGAGGCCATCGGACGTTAGGGCAGGAGCATTTTCCCTGTACGAAGAAGCTCTGAAGGGGGGGTTGAGGTTGCCACTGCCTCGAATAGTGGTGGACGTGCTCAACCACCTAGAAGTGGCTCCGGGTCAGCTGATGCCCAATGCTTGGAAAATCGTGTTATCCTGCGCAAGTGCTTGGCCAAAGGCAAGTGAGGGGGGGTCGATGACGGTGGAGGAGTTCTTCGCTTGTTACAAGGCCTCAGGGCAACAAGAGACGTGGGTCACCTTGCAGGCGGTGGCGGGAAAAGGGTTGGTGGCTGGGCTCCCCACATCAATCAAGGGATGGCGGGCGCGGTGGTTCTATGTTTCTGCCAACGGGGGGCCTGGGGTGCGCACCATCTGGAAAGTGCCAATCAAGACGGTAGAGGCAAGATTGGGGGCGGAGGCTGTGGAGAGGGTGAAGAGGGTGAAGGAATGGAGGGAAAAAGAGAAAGCGAGATGGGATGACCTCGTGCAGCCTTCTGCACTGTTTGAGGCGGGGCTGGGTCCTCAGCCGGTCGGTGGGGATCTTGACCGAGCGGAATTGGAGGCAAGGAGAAAAACTCAGGAGGCTGAGGATCAGGCAATCCTTGCCAAGGCCGCCATGTTCGCGAAAGCACAAGACGACCGACCCCCACAGCCGATCGCGAAGGAGAGGATCAGGCCTCGCCCGAAACCGTTGGGGGAGAAAGACTTGAGTAAGTTTGAGCCACGAAAGCTCCCTGTGGATCCTGTGAGGGAGAAGGCCAGGGATGATGGCGGGGCTCCGAAGAGGAAAAGGAAGAAGAGAAGTGCCCCTGTGGAGGCCGCAGGGGAGACTGAGCCCAAGAAGGTGAAGGAGGTTCCAGCTGTGGTGGAGACCCCTGTGGTCAGGGATGCTCCAGAGGCGGTAGGGGTCGCCCCCGCGGTTCAAGTGGCAGGGGGATTGGCCAGTTCTGAGCCAAGTGGGGGGCAGCAGATGCCAAGGAGTCCTGCACCTCAGGAGGGAGGGGTTGGCCTGAAGACGGCTATTTATCATGCGCGCGCGGTGGGTGGACGACTGGAGGGGGAGGAAGGCCCAGCCAGGGCAGGGGCTGAGCGTCTGGTGAGGATCGTAGAAGAGTCAGGCCTGCGCTCAGCTTCAATGTTTAACGAGGCAGACCTCTTCAGGGGGTTGTGTTCTGCGCAGATGGAGGTGACGACCTTGGCAGGGGCCCTCTTTAGGAAGGCTGGGGCTGCAAAGATCAAGACAGAGAAGGCAGAGGCACAGCTGGCCAAGCTGAAGGTTGAGAAGACAAGTTGGGAGAAGGCTCAGGCTGAGTTGCAAGCAGTCAAGCTGGATCTGGAGGATGCACGCCGAAAGGTTGTGTCACTCGAGTTCCAACTGGTCGGCGAGCAAAAGAGGTTGGAAGAGTCCCGACAAGCCTGTGCCATCGCCAACGATCGGCACGAAGAAGCCATGAACAGCAACGAAGAGCTGGTGAGGCAAAAAGATGAGGCAGATGCTAAGGTTAAGGCTCTGCAAAAGGAGTTGGAAGACGGGCTTGCCAAGGCAGACGAGGAGAGGGGGAGGCTGGTGAGGGAGTTGGAAGCGGAGATGGAGAAGGCAACGACGGAAAGGCTGAGCCTAAAGAAGGAGATAGAGGAGGAGCGAAGAAGGGCAGTCGCTGAGAGGGAGGTCTTGCAGAGGGAATTAGAAGCTGAGGTGGCCAAAGCTTCTGCTGAGAAGGCGGCCCTTCAGAGAGAATTGGATGAGGAGAGGGCGAAGGCAGCCTCTGAGAGGGCTGCTTACCCCGATCTATACGCAGCAGCGATTGAACAGTTCAAAGGGTCGCCTGAGTTTCAGATTGCCATTGATGCTGCAGTGGCGAGCAGCCTGGCGAGGGAGGAGTCCGGGGGGGCTGGCCCATCGCGGACAACGGCTGAAGGAAGGCCTGAGTCTGAAGTCATAGAGAGCTTCCAACGGTCAGACTTTTATAAGCATGAAATGGCAGAGTACTGGGACAGCGGGTGGCAAATGTTCAGGCGCAAAGCTGAAGAGCTGTTTCCAGAGCTTGACTTTAGCAGGGTGACAGTGGAGGAGGATGATGTGGCCCAGACCCCCCTGGACGAGGGTGTAGAAGAAGCGGATCTTATCTCGAGCGAGGAGGAGGAGTGATCATCAGAAGCTTGTATTTTGTGTATACACACATTTTTTTTTTTTTTTTTTTTTTTTTTTTTTTTTTTTTTTTTGTTTTTTTTTTTTTTTTTTTGAAGGGATGTAAGTAATTTGTGCACACATTCTTGAATGAATAAAATGGCACTTATGGTTCTAATTGATGATTCCAGTGTATTTGCTCTTATGTTGGTTTGGCCTGTGTGTTGTTTTTTTTTTTTTTTATTTATTTGGTGCACTGATGTTTTCAGCGAATGCTGGTGCCAGGCAGTAGGGCACTAAAGTCATGCCAAGATTGAGGCCAAAATAGGATGAGGAATTTTCTAATACAGAGTGAAATAGCAAATTTGTTTAAGTGTGGGGGGGGATGTGGAAAATAATGTTTCAAGTTGAATGTACATGAAAGTGCACTGACACATAAGGTTGAAGATGTAAGACAAAGTGTCGAATGGAAATAGGAGAGAACGGTTTTAAAATATTGGCTAAGTGTCAAATTACCTTGAAAGAATAGACTGAAGTGTAACGTTGAAGATGTGATTGGCAAATGAAATATGGGAGGGCATCTTTAAAATATGACTAAGTGTCAAATTATCTTGAAATTATGGTATGATCGGTGTACTTTACGAGCTTTCAGATGGTTCTGACTGTGCTTTACGAGCTTTCAGATGGTTCTGACTGCGGCTGTGGAGGCTTTCGAAAGTGCTCAGTGCTCGGTCTGGCCGAGGCTTTTGAAAGTACTCAGGTCGGACTGAGGCTTGTGAAAGTGCTCAGGTTGGACTGAGGCTTTTGGAGGTGCTCAGGTCGGACTGAGGCTGTTGAAAGTGCTCAGGTCTGACTGAGGCTTTTGAGAGTGCTCAGGTCGGACTGAGGCTTTTGAGAGTGCTCAGGTCGGACTGAGGCTTTTGAAAGTGCTCAGATCGGACTGAGGCTTTTGAAAGTGCTCAGGTCGGACTGAGGCTTTTGAAAGTGCTCAGGTCTGGCTGAGGCTTTTGAAAGTGCTCAGGTCGGACTGAGGCTTTTGAAAGTGCTCAGGTCGGACTGAGGCTTTTGGAAGTGCTCAGGTCTGACTGAGGCTTTTGAAAGTGCTCAGGTCGGGCTGAGGCTTTTGAAAGTGCTCAGGTCTGGCTGAGGCTTTTGAAAGTGCTCAGGTCGGGCTGAGGCTTTTGAAAGTGCTCAGGTCTGGCTGAGGCTTTTGAAAGTGCTCAGGTCGGACTGAGGCTTTTGAAAGTGCTCAGGTCGGACTGAGGCTTTTGAAAGTGCTCAGGTCGGACTGAGGCTTTTGAAAGTGCTCAGGTCGGACTGAGGCTTTTGGAGGTGCTCAGGTCGGACTGAGGCTTTTGGAAGTGCTCAGGTCTGACTGAGGCTTTTGAAAGTGCTCAGGTCGGGCTGAGGCTTTTGAAAGTGCTCAGGTTGGACTGAGGCTTTTGAAAGTGCTCAGGTCTGACTGAGGCTTGTGAAAGTGCTCAGGTCTGGCTGAGGCTTTTGAAAGTGCTCAGGTCGAACTGAGGCTTTTGAAAGTGCTGCTGCAAATAGAAGCTACATTCAGACAATTGAATTATAGAAAGTGGGAACTCCAGTCGATATTTATATTATGTATTGAGAAAGGAAAATACAACAATTCTATCAATACAAGAGTAAGGATTCATTGATAGTAACGCTTCAAATGTTCAGCATTCCAGGGATGGGGAAGGTCTCGGCCATCTATGTCTTGAAGTCGATAAGTGCCTGGCCGCGGGCGGGCCTTCACCACGTAGGGCCCCTCCCATTTGGCTGCCAACTTGCCCTCGGTTGGATTCTTTGTGGCAAGAGTTGCTTCTCTCAGGACAAGGTCGCCTGGAAAGAACTCCCGTGGTCGGACTCTGCGGTTATAATGGGCTCTCATTTTCTGCTGGTACGAAGCCAACCTGACGGCGGCAGTCTCTCTGAGCTCCTCGATGAGGTCCAGGTCTGCCCGACGGAGTTCTTCGGCTGAGGCGAGATCCGGGTGTAAGGTCCTGGGGGTGGGCAGACCGACTTCCACAGGAATGACCGCCTCGGCGCCATATGTTAAGCGAAAAGGGGTTTCCCCCGTGGGAGTCCGTGCAGTAGTTCGGTAAGCCCAGAGTACATGTGGTAGTTCCTCAGCCCAGAGGCCTTTAGCAGCTTCGAGTTTAGTTTTGATGATCTTCAGGAGAGAGCGGTTGGTGACCTCCACCTGGCCATTTGCTTGGGGGTGACCGGGGGAAGAGAAGCATGGTTGAATCTGGAGATCTGCACAAAATTTCCTGTATTTAGCATTGTCGAACTGTTTGCCATTGTCGGAGACGATGGCCTGAGGGATGCCAAATCTGCAGACAATCGATTGCCAGATAAACTTGGTGGTATTCCGCTCGGTGATCGTGGCGAGGGGTTCTGCCTCGACCCACTTGGTGAAGTAATCAATGGCGACAATTGCGAACTTGGTCTGGCCTCGCCCGGTGGGAAGTGGACCAACCAGGTCGATACCCCATTTGGCGAATGGGTAAGGGCTGCAGAGATTGATCAGCTCAGAGGGAGGAGCGTGGGGGATGTTGGCGAAACGCTGACACTTGTCGCATTTCTGCACGAAATCAGAGGCATCTTTGTGGAGGGTCGGCCAGAAGTAGCCTGTGCGGAGTACTTTGTGTGCAAGAGACCTGCCGCCCGAAGGATTGCCACAAATTCCTTCATGGATCTCTTGCATTACATAGGTTGCTTGGGCGGGGCTGAGACACCGCAGGTACGGTCGTGAAAAACCGCGCTTGTAAAGGAGGCCGTCGACCAGAATGTAGTTAGCTGACCGGGCTCTGACCTTGGCAGCCTGGTGTTGGTCATCTGGGAGTTCACCAGTGGTCAAAAAGAGGAAGATGTCGGATGCCCAAGGAATGGGTTCCGTCTGGAGAAAATGCACTTCTTGCAGGCCGGGTGAGATGGCCGGGTGTGTCAGGTATTCGAGGCGAACTCCATGGCTGAGGTCGGATTGATCGGCGGAGGCCAGCTGGGCCATCTCATCTGCTTTGGAGTTCTCGGCCCGAGGTATGTGTCTAATCTGGAAAGTGTTGAAGAGACGGACAAGTGTGAGCGCCATGTCCCTGTAAGTCCGCATTGTGGTGTCCCTGGCATCGAATTCACCCGTGATCTGGCCGACGATAAGTTGGGAGTCACTGAGCACGCGAATGTGGCTAACACCAATGTCTTTGGCTAGGCGAAGTCCTGCTATCAATGCTTCGTATTCGGCCTCATTGTTGCTGGCCGAAAACAGGAGGCGGAGGGCACATTTGAAGTAACCCCCTTCGGGGGATGTTAGGATGAGACCAGCTCCACTTCCTTCCCTGCGAGACGAGCCGTCGACATTGAGTGTCCAACAATGAGGGTCTTCGGGCTCGGGCGGGGTTGGTGGGGCTGGAGGGTTAGTGGTTGGGGCCGGGTTGGTGAATTCCAAGATGAAGTCGGCTACGGCTTGCCCCTTGATTGCAGTCCGGGGGCGATAGGAGATGTCGTACTGGCTTAGTTCTACTGACCACTGCATAAGTCTTCCTGAGAGCTCTGGTTGCTGCATGACCTTCTTCAGTGGCTGGTCGGTGAGAAGCACTATGGAATGGGCTTGGAAGTAGGGGCGGAGTCGCCTGGAGGCGGTGACCAGGGCCAGGGACAGCTTTTCTAATAAGGGGTAGTTCTGCTCTGCTCCCCTGAGAGCCCGACTGATGTAGTAGACCGGCCGTTGAACTGAGCCGTCCTCTCTGATGAGTGCTGCGCTGATTGCAGTGCTTGATACTGCTAGGTAGAGGAAGAGGGGCTCGCCGGTAATTGCCTGTGAGAGGAGGGGAGGATTGGCCATGCACTGTTTTAACTGTTGAAAGGCTTCTTCTGATTCAGTTGTCCACTCAAAAGTCTGCCGCAGGACTTTGAAAAATGGCAGGCACTTATCCGTTGCGCGGGAGATGAAACGGTTGAGGGCTGCCACTCTGCCAGTGAGTCTTTGGACCTCTTTAACGGTTTTGGGTGACTGCATTTCGATCAAGGCCTTGATCTTCTCTGGGTTGGCCTCGATGCCGCGCTGACTGACCATGAAACCCAGGAATTTGCCAGAGCCCACGCCAAAGGCGCACTTCTCTGGGTTGAGCTTCATTTGATATTTGCGGAGAGTGGCAAAAGTCTCTCGTAGGTCGGTGAGGTGGTCAGTGGAGAGTTTACTCTTGACCAGCATGTCATCCACATACACTTCCATGTTCCGTCCGATCTGATGGTGGAAGACTGTATTGACTAAACGTTGGTAGGTGGCCCCAGCATTCTTTAGTCCGAACGGCATGACACGGTAGTGGTAGGTGCCCCGGTCAGTGATGAAAGATGTGTGTTCCTGGTCGGATGAGTGCATCACGATTTGGTTGTACCCTGAAAAAGCATCCATGAAGCTGAGCATTTGATGACCGGCCGTGGCGTCAACCAGCAGATCAATGCGGGGGAGAGGATAGCTATCTTTGGGACAAGCTCGGTTCAAGTCGGAGTAGTCGACGCAGAGACGCCACTTGCCATTGTGTTTGCGTACCAGGACCACGTTGGACAGCCACTTGGGATAGTCCACATTCCGGATAAAGTGGGCCTCTAGAAGTTTGTCAACCTCTGCGGCTATGAGTTTGTTGCGCTCTGGATGGAAAATACGCTGCCTTTGTCGGTAGGGTCGAAAATGAGGCTCGATGCTGAGGCGGTGGGTGATGAAAGAGGGGTCGATGCCTGGCATGTCTGCATGAGTCCAAGCGAAGACGTCCCTGTGTTCGGTCAGGAGGGCAGTGAGGTCGGCCTTTGCTTGGGGGGGTAGTTGGCTGCCGATTTTAGCTGTTTTGATCGGGTTGGTGGGATCGATGTTAACTTCGACGAGTTCCTCCACAGGTTCGCCTCTGATCAGTTCCTCCTCATCTCGGACGTCAAGCCCTTCAATGACCATTGCCTCCTTCAGTTTGATCTCTTTAAGCGAGGCCACATAACATTCTCTAGCGACGGTCTGTTCCCCTCTCACCGTTCCGACCCCGAGATCGGTAGGGAACTTGAGGGCAAGGTGGTAGGTGGATGTGATGGCTTGGAAGGCATTAAGGGCGGTGCGGCCGAGGATGATGTTGTAAGCAGAGGGGCAGTCAACAACAAGGAAAGTAAGCAACTTCGTGGTCTGTCGTGGGTACTCTCCAATGGTGATGGGGAGATCAATGGAACCGACAGAGGTCACCCGGTCGCCGGTGAAGCCGACCAGAGGAGTTTGGAGTGGGGACAGGCTCTCTTCCCCGATCTTCAGCTGGCGGAAGCAGTTGAGAAAAATGATGTCCGAGGAACTGCCATTGTCGATGAGGACTCTTCTGACCTTATAATTGGAGAGGACAGCGGAGATGACAAGGGGATCATCGTGGGGATAACGGATGCCTGTGCAGTCGGCGTCCGTGAAGGTAATGGGCTCTGTCCATTGTTTGGGTTGTTTGGGGGGTCGGTCGACCGTGGCCACTGTCTTGTCTGAGCCCTGCCGTATCTTTCTGAGCTCCGCCCTCTGAGCTGATCGAGACGGTCCACCACAGGCGAGGCCACCTGAAATAACTCTGATTTCACCAACTGGCGGAGGTGGATTACCTTGGGGCCGGGGTTGTTGGCGGGGTCGGTCATGCCCTTGGTCTGGTTGGGCTGGTCGCCGTGGAGGGGTATGCCTGGGATTGTCTCTGCGGGGTTCGGTCCTTTGCCTCTGCTGAGGGCGGGTATCTGTGAATCGGCTCAGGCGCCCCTGGCGAATGAGGGTCTCCACTTGGTCTTTGAGGCTGATGCAGTCGTCGGTGTTATGGCCATGATCCTGGTGGAAACGGCAGTATTTGGACTGGTCTTTACGGTTGGAAGGGTTCCGTGGAGGAAGGGGCCATTTGAGGGGGTAGTCGCGTTGAATCTGGTGAAGAACTTGTTCTATGGGGGTATTGAGGGGGGTGTATTGCTCGAACCGACCGGGGGGTCTGGTTGGGCCTGGCCGGTCGGCGCGAGGAGGTCGGTCGGCGTAGCGGGATGTTTGGTTATGATGCCGGGCATTACTGGGTTCTTGGTCTTTTCTCTTTTCTCTAGGGGCCAGGTATTTAGTCGTGGAGTCTTGCCGAGCGGCTAGAGAATCCTCGGCGTTCATGTACTTTTGGGCTTTGGAGAGCAAAGCTGCCATGGATGTCGGAGGGTTCTTGGAGAGGGAGAAGAGGAAATCGGATGACCGCAGACCAGCCATGAAGGCCGTGAGGATGACTTTATCGTCATTTTCAGCAACTTGTAAGGCCTCGGTGTTGAAGCGAGTGACAAAGCTGCGCAGTGACTCCCCCTCGGTCTGACGGATGTTGAGGAGTTGGGTCGCCGGACGTCGCTGGCGTTGGGCCCCGATGAAGTGGTTCAGGAAGGAATCACTGAGGTGTTGGAATGTGGAGACCGAATCCGGTGGCAACTGGCTGAACCATAGCCGAGCTGACCCCTTCAGTGTCACGGGAAAGGCTCGGCACATGATCTCGTCAGGGAAAGCATGGAGGATCATGAGGGTACGGTAGGTCTCCAGGTGGTCGACGGGGTCGGTCGTGCCGTCAAAGGGGTCGATGGTAGGCATTTTGAACTTGGCGGGTAGGGGTTTGTCTCGGATGGAGGCGACAAATGGGGAGTTTGCTGTGGTGGAGGGCTTATGTTGGATATTCTGCATAACCCCCTGGAGCTGGAGTTTCATGGCTCGGAGTTCGGCGTCCCAGAGGGGAATGTTGTCGCCGCCAGAGGGAGACAGATGTTGGACACTGCTAGCTTCTCCCTCTGGAGCTGGAGCTATGACTGATGGACGTGGGGGTGGAGGAGGCGGGTGCATATGTGGGTGAGGAGGCTGCAAACCTCCCGAGTTGAGAGGGTCGGGTTGTGGGACAGTATGGCCTGGAACTTGTTCTGGGTGGGGTGGAATATCCGGAGGTGGAGGTATAGGGAGGTTTCTTTGTAGCAGAGCATTGATTAGGGCTTGGTTTTGTTCGGCCATACGGTTGATGCTGTTGGTGAGCTCGGTGAAGTACTGTGGTGGATTGTTTGGGTTGGGAGGGTCGGTTTGGTGGTCGGTAGCATTATGGTGGGAAGCCATGGATCTAGTCGTGACCATACACTTGACGGATGAGGAGAGAAGGTTACTGAACAGGGTCTCCGGCGGCAATGAACACAACTGGCGCACGGACAAACCGGTTTCCCACAGACGGCGCCACTGATAGTACTGGGACGTCGTCGTGTATGGACTGGACCGATCCTAGCTCCTCAGGTCCACTGGAAAACCTGCAAGCAAGTTCAATCGGGAGACGGGGTAGTCCCCCGGCGAACCCTCCGGTGTGTGAATTAGAAAGTGTAATAGACAAAGCGTAGAGAGAGGGAGAGAGAGAGAGAGAGAGGTAGAAGACTTAACCTTCCCCCTTCCTTTTCCTTGCTTATATCCTTTCGTAATCATTTCGTTACCTCTGCTATTCTGGGATTTCTCCGCCGAAAGCTTGTGTCGTGATTTGCCTTGTTCAGGGTAAGGTGGTGCCGTGCCGGCTGAGAAGTGTTGTCGCAATAAATGTTCTGATGGATTGCATTAATGGTGATGTGCTGTGGCAATAACTCTGCAGATCTTTGTCTGCTGACGTGGCCTGTCCTGCATCCGCCGCGTGTCCGAATATCATTGGTCTTCCCTGTCCAGTTGGCTCCCAGTGATGCTGGGTTTTACCGCCCGGGTTGTGCAATGGGGTTTAATTGGTGGGTTTGGGTTTACTCATGGTGGGCCGTGGTCCCTGTGGGCCTATCCCTGTCAGACAGTATTGAGATCGAGCTGAACAATAAAGCCAAAATCAGCAAAGCTGTAAATCGAAAGAAATGAAGCTGTAATCATCGAGGGGTGAGAGAGAATGATGTCGTCTCTCTGGGTCGAAAGAAATGAAGCTGGTGGAAGATTTATTCGTGAGGAGTGGATCTGAAGAGGGATTATTTTTAGTGCTTTGCTCATTCACCATATTCCAAAGCTATAATATTTTTGCTTGAAAAAGGGATGGGTCAAATTTGTGTCATGTGACCTGAAGTTAGTGGAGAAGTTTATGGAGTTAGTGTGGGTCCTCAAAAGGTAATGCGGAGATTAGTGGAGATGTTTCTTAACGGACATAAAAGGAGTCTTGGGTGCTAGTCTGCTGCTTCAATCAATTGTGGAGTGTCTTCTTGGCTTTTTATTTTGCTTGTTTTTCTTCTGTTTTCTATTTTTTAGCCTTTAAATCTAAAAAATCATGAGATTGAGGGATTGGCTGTTTGGGTGTGAGTTGCAGTAGCAGAGGAGTTTGTTCACTCTTTGATTCTCTCTGTGCACTTTACCATCTTGTATCTTTAATTTCATATTTATAATGAAATTTTTCTTTACCGATCAAAAGAAAAAATCAATGCTTGCTGAACTTATGCTTCAGAGAAATAGAACTCTCCCAGAGCTACTTCCTTGCAGAGCTTGTTGAAGTGATCGGAGGCCTCTTCATTTGCGCCTAAATAGTTACATATCACTCCGGCTTTTCCAAGCACTCCCACATATTTTGCATTGTCTATGAGTCTGTCCATAAGGAATGCGTAAGATGTGAATAAGCAAGTAACACCAGGGCAACACAGCTTGAGCGCAATGATGTTTCTCAAGAAAGGCTCAGTGAAATCGTAAATGCAGAGAGATGGGATTTCAAAACATGCTGTGTGACACCATTTGAAAATGCCTCGTGCTTCACTGAATTTAACTTTGAAATTGAACATGCCTTGTTCATTATCGGGCATAAACTTAACTCCTGCATAGCCGAATTCAGATGCAGAGTGCATGAATTCGCTAAGACCTTCTTCTTTGGGTAGATCATTATCAGGAAGGTAGTTGTTGTGTAGAAGGTGGAGAATATGATGATTAAATTTCCCACTCTTCTTAGGTATGGTACTGACTTTGCTTTCATAATTCATCAAGTTGCCGAAGTATAAAATGACAAATTGACTAAGCGAAAGACTAATATCCGGTATACAATCCAGGGTGAAGGGGAACAACTTCTCAAGAATAAAGAAAGGAAGCTGGTTTTTGAGCAGTATCAAATCGTGCTGAACATTGGCACACATCTGAATGCTGCTAAAAATAGGATCGCCGGTACTAATTTGGTTCTTTTCTTTAGGAGGATAGTTGATAAGATAATACCTGTAGAGAAGTTCGAGTACGAAACAACCATCAATCAGCAACATCTCCACATCCAGCACGTCTTCAACTTCTAATGCATAGCATTTCTTGGCATCTTCTATCGACTCTTTCATTTTGTCAACACATTAGTTTATCGCCTCTGATACCCCGGTGGGCATTCGATGAGAACGGAATTCACATAGTGTTGGGTTGGGTTTCCTTCCTATGTGGAGGAAGGCCCAAAACATTTAGTAAGCCCATGTGAATTCCAAAGCCCACATGGAGAAGTTATGTTTTTGAAAAGATCTGGCCCATAAGTTTAGGATTACAAACCCTTTCTTTGTAACAAAAAAGGAGACCTAGAAGCTGCCACCAAAAACAGAGGAGAAGAGAAATTCTGTCCAGCAGTGATCAAGCTATCCGATCAACAAGCATCTGTGGTCCGATTGAGCTGAAATTTGGTAGGCGAGTTCACAACTCAAGACTCTAAATTCTGGACGGTGGAGATCAGATTTGGAGTATTCTACTGCTGGTTTTTGGCCCGTGAACAGTAGCGTTTTTGGTGAGATTTTTTCCTAAACTTTGTAGTTTGATCTTTGGTTGCCAAGAAAGCTTATTTGTAAGTTGTTCTTGATTGTTTGCCTCTAGTTCTATCTAGAGAGAACTCTTGTATGCCCATTATTTGTTTATAGTGGAGATATTTGGTGGACTACGGTCCCGTGGTTTTTCTTTTCCACATCGGAAAGGTTTACCACGTTAAAATTTTGTTGTCGCCTTGTTATGTGATTGTTGAATCATCGCTTTCAGATTATTTTCAGAATATATTGTGCTCTATTAAATTGCTTCCTAATAGGTTCACACAAAGAGGGAGAATAAACACTTCCGCTATTTTTGTGCCGGATTCGGATATTTCGAATTTGGTTTTTTTGTTTTGTTTTCTCCTAACATAGTGGTATCAGAGCCAAGTTCATATTGTTGTGGGTCTTGTGTTGAACAATGGAAGCAAATTTAAGTAGAATGGTTACTTTGAATGGTTCTAATTATCACACATGGAAAGGAAAAATGGAAGACCTCCTTTATGTGAAACAATTTCATCTATCGGTGTTTGCTACTGAAAAACCAGAAAATAAATCTGATGAAGAATGGACATTACTACATCGACAAGTGTGTGGGTACATTAGGCAATGGGTGGATGATAATGTTTTGAATCATATTAGTGGAGAGACACATGCACGTACACTCTGGAACAAACTTGAAAAATTATATGCTCGGAAGACTGGAAACAATAAAATGTTTCTCATAAAGCAATTGATGACCTTGAGATACCAAGATGGAACCCCATTGACAGATCACTTGAATACTTTTCAAGGAGTAATTAATCAGTTGGCTGGAATGGGTATCAAGTTCGACGATGAGGTACAGGGGTTATGCTTGCTTGGTACATTGCCGGACTCTTGGGAGACATTTAGAATGTCATTATCTAACTCGGCCCCAGATGGTGTAATCAATATGGATCTGGCTAAGAGCAGTATTTTAAATGAAGAGATGAGGAGGAAATCACAGGGATCTTCTTCACAATCAGAGGTTTTGGTTACAGAAAGGAGGGGGAGAAGTAAGAGCAGAGGTCCGAAGAACAGAGATAGAGGTAGAAGCAAGTCCAACAAGTTTGCTAATGCTGAGTGTTATCATTGTGGCATGAAAGGGCACATCAAGAAACATTGTAGAAAATTGAAGAGAGAGAACAAGGAGAAAGGGATTGAGCATGATGGAAAGGATAATGATCAAGTTGCCACCGCTACTTCCGAAGACTTTCTCATTGTTTATGATGAAGATGTTATTAACATAGCATGCCATGAGACCAACTGGGTGATTGATAGTGGTGCCTCTATTCATGCTACATCTCGAAAAGATTTCTTCCCATCCTACATACCTGGTGACTTTGGTTCGGTAAAGATGGGTAATGATGGCTTGGCCAAAATTATTGGTGCTGGAGACGTGCACTTGGAGACGAATAATGGCACGAGATTGGTTTTTAGAGATGTAAAGCATATTCCTAATATCCATATGAATTTGATTTCTGCAGGTAAACTTGATGATGAAGGGTATTGCAACACTTTCAGTAATGGTCAGTGGAAGCTCACTAGGGGTGCTATGGTTGTGGCTCGAGGCAAGAAGCATTTTACTTTGTATGTAATGCAGGCAAGGCTCCCCAAAGAAGTTATTAATACAATGGATGATGAGTCTACAGTGGAATTGTGGCATAAAAGGCTTGCTCACATGAGTGAGAAAGGCCTGGCAACATTGGCTAAAAAGAATCTTCTGTCTGGAATGAAGAATGCACTTTTGAAAAGGTGTACTCACTGTCTGGCAGGAAAGCAGAATAGAGTTTCCTTCAAGAGTTCCCCTCCTTCAAGAAAGCCAAATATACTTGATTTGGTATATTCAGATGTCTGTGGTCCTATGAAGACAAGAACACTTGGTGGCTCCCGTTACTTTGTGACCTTCATAGATGATTATTCAAGGAAGATGTGGGTCTACACTTTAAAAAGCAAAGATCAAGTGTTGGAGACTTTTAAACAGTTCCAAGCCTTAGTTGAGAGACAGACTGGGAAGAAGCTCAGGTGCATCAGAACAGATAATGGGGGAGAGTATTGCGAGCCTTTTGATGATTATTGCAGACAACAGGGTATTCGACATCAAAAAACACCCCCGAAGACTCCTCAGTTGAATGGTTTAGCTGAAAGGATGAACAGGACACTGGTTGAAAGAGTTAGATGCTTACTTTCACAGGCACGGTTGCCAAGATCCTTTTGGGGTGAGGCTTTGAGCACAGTTGTACATGTTCTTAATCTCACACCATGTGTTCCTCTTCAGCTCGATGTACCAGACAGAGTTTGGACTGGCAAGGATGTTTCCTATGATCACCTGCGTGTCTTTGGATGTAAAGCATTTGTTCATATTCCCAAAGATGAGAGGTCTAAGCTCGATATGAAGACCTGACAGTGCATTTTTCTAGGCTATGGCCTAGATGAGTTTGGCTACAGGTTATATGATCCAGTTGACAAGAAACTAGTGAGAAGCCGAGATGTTGTGTTTATTGAAGATCAAACTATACAAGATATTGAAAAAGCAGAGAACACAATGACTTGGCATAGTGATGGTCTAGTTGACTTGGATCCGGTTCCTCTGACAGATTTGCCTGCACAGGTTGAACATGATGTTCAGGATGACCAACAAGGTTTAGGTGATGCAGATGATCCCTTACAGGCTGAAACAGGTGATGAGACTCTTGAGCAGTTGGCAACACCAGAGAAACCACCAGATGTTCCAACCAGGAGGCCAGCTAGAGACCGACATCCTTCCACTTGGTATTCTGCAGATGACTATGTGTTAATGACTGATGGGGGAGAGCCCAAGGGTTATGCAGAAGCCATGGAAGATGATCATAAGCTGGAATGGGCTAATGCGATGCAAGATGAGATGCAATCATTGCATGACAATCACACTTTTGGGTTGGTGAAGCTGCCTAAGGGCAAGAGAGCTTTAAAGAACAAGTGGGTGTACAGGGTGAAACATGATGAACTCACTTCACAACCACGATACAAAGCTAGACTAGTTGTTAAAGGGTTCAGTCAGAGAAAAGGCATTGATTTTGATGAGATCTTCTCACTAGTTGTAAAAATGTCTTCTATTAATGTGGTTCTTGGCTTAGCCGTAGAGATTGAGCAAATGGATGTGAAAACTGCCTTCCTTCATGGTGACTTGGAGGAAGAGATTTATATGGAACAACCAAAGGGTTTCAGGGTGAAAGGAAAAGAGGATTATGTGTGTCAGCTAAAGAAAAGTCTTTATGGTCTGAAGCAGGCACCCAGGCAGTGGTATAAGAAGTTTGAGTCAGTTATGGAGGAGCAAGGCTACATGAAAACTACTTCTGACCATTGTGTATTTGTGCAGAAATTCTCTGATGATGATTTTATTATTTTATTGCTCTATGTTGATGACATGTTGATTGTTGGCAGGAATCCTTCAAGAATTGACAAATTGAAGGACAAATTGAAGAAGCAACTAAGCAAGTTCTTTGCCATGAAAGACTTGGGGCCAACAAAGCAAATTCTTGGTATTCGAATCTGTCAAGACAGAAAAGAGAAGAAGTTGTACATGTCACAAGAGCAGTACATTAAAAAAGTGCTTGAAAGATTCAATATGAACAATGCTAAAGTGGTTAGCTCACCTCTTGCTACTCATTTTAAGTTAAGCACTAATCAAAGCCCTTCTACAAATAAAGAGAAGAAAGATATGGAAAGAGTTCCATATGCCTCAACTGTGGGAAGCTTAATGTATGCAATGGTCTGCACAAGGCCAGATATAGCTCATTCAGTTGGTGTAGTAAGCCGATTTCTTTCAAATCCAGGGAGAGAGCATTGGAATGCAGTAAAATGGATAATGAGATATCTTAGAGGCACTTCCAAGTTGACACTCAGTTTTGGAAATGGACAACCAATTTTAGTTGGCTACACTGATGCAGATATGGCAGGAGATATGGATACCCGTAAGTCTACTTCGGGTTATTTGATCACTTTCTCAGGTGGAGCTGTTTCTTGGCAGTCGAGGTTGCAAAAATGTGTTGCACTCTCTACAACAGAAGCAGAGTTTATTGCGGCAACGGAAGCTTGTAAAGAGTTGCTATGGATGAAAAAGTTCTTGACGGAGCTTGGTTTCAAACAACAACAATATGTGTTGTTTTGTGATAACCAAAGTGCTATTCACTTGGCTAAGAACTCTACATTCCATTCGAGGTCGAAGCACATCGACGTGAGGTATCATTGGATAAGAGACATTCTTAATCATAAGTTGTTGGAACTTGAAAAAATTCATACTGATGATAATGGTGCTGATATGTTGACAAAAGCTCTGGTAAGGGAGAAGCTTGAGACGTGTTGCTCGATTGCCGGGATGGAGAATCCCTCCACCTAGTCGGAAAGGGGGAGATTTGTTGGGTTGGGTTTCCTTCCTATGTGGAGGAAGGCCCAAAACATTTAGTAAGCCCATGTGAATTCCAAAGCCCACATGGAGAAGTTATGTTTTTGAAAAGATCTGGCCCATAAGTTTAGGATTACAAACCCTTTCTTTGTAACAAAAAAGGAGACCTAGAAGCTGCCACCAAAAACAGAGGAGAAGAGAAATTCTGTCCAGCAGTGATCAAGCTATCCGATCAACAAGCATCTGTGGTCCGATTGAGCTGAAATTTGGTAGGCGAGTTCACAACTCAAGACTCTAAATTCTGGACGGTGGAGATCAGATTTGGAGTATTCTACTGCTGGTTTTTGGCCCGTGAACAGTAGCGTTTTTGGTGAGATTTTTTCCTAAACTTTGTAGTTTGATCTTTGGTTGCCAAGAAAGCTTATTTGTAAGTTGTTCTTGATTGTTTGCCTCTAGTTCTATCTAGAGAGAACTCTTGTATGCCCATTATTTGTTTATAGTGGAGATATTTTGTGGACTACGGTCCCGTGGTTTTTCTTTTCCATATCGGGAAGGTTTTCCACGTTAAAATTTTGTTGTCGCCTTGTTATGTGATTGTTGAATCATCGCTTTCAGATTATTTTCAGAATATATTGTGCTCTATTAAATTGCTTCCTAATAGGTTCACACAAAGAGGGAGAATAAACACTTCCGCTATTTTTGTGCCGGATTCGGATATTTCGAATTTGATTTTTTTGTTTTGTTTTCTCCCAACACATAGCTCATTTTAATGTCCTGCATCGGCTATTTCAGGATATGATTGACGTTGCTGAGAAGAGGACTGATGGAGACAAGGCGAGGGGTGTAGGCACTTTCTTTCAGCTTACGAAGCTCCCCAGGGACCCTGTAAATACAAGCAGAAGATCTGGATTTGGTATTCTTGGAACCTTCAGCAATTTTTTAACAGATGGAGTCATAGTCCATTGTGGTTGAATTGGTATTGATAGAGAAGATATTAGAGTAAGCAATTAGCTTATACTAAAATGGCTTTTGAATTCTGGGTTTGAGTAAGCAAAGAACTCACAACTGTGATATATGTATAAATATCATGAAAATGATCATAAAAAATTATCCACCGTTAGGTTATACATACAAGAAAACACCACACACAAATCAAGGGATGAAAAATTTTCATGAAGCATTTCATGATATTTTTTTCATGATCCCTAATATTATTCTTTTCGGAATCCAGTAGCATCGAGCCAAAATTGATTGATATATACAAATGGTACTATTTTAAACAACGTGAGTGTTTGTTTATTCGCAATTTGCAAGTTGTAACAACCAAAAAATCATGACGTTTCAATCCTTGCCTTGTGTCAATGACCACAATTTCAAACTGTCTGTGTTCGGTACCTGAATTGTTTATAATTTTATTTATTTATTTATTATGAGAGGATGTGTCAAATTATTTGATATAATTTTTACTTATAATTTATTATGGGAAAAAAAAAATTGATTACTATAAACTTTTAACTTTTATTAAACTGCACTAAACTGACTTTATATTTGACTAAGTTATTGAGTGACATGCACTATATATAATACATGAGATTGAGCCATTTCAAGAAAGTGAAATTACCATTCCCAGTAGGACTTTTTAAAAATTATTACATATTAATAAAAAAAAATTATGATTTAAATTATTAATATTTATATTTATTATTTTTTATGACAACCACAAATGTGTAATTTTCTCATTCAGTAACAACTACCACATGGAGCAAATGTTCCACGGCTTCTTTATCTTCGTCTTAGCTTCTTTTCTTTAAAAAATTTTTATTGACGAATTCTCGACCTTATGTTGGGTCAAAAGGGAGAGAAAATGTCGTATATGTGCAACCACCCACTAATTTTACGTATCGGACAAAGTAAAGACTCAAATATCAGATCTTTTGATTATTTATTTGAAAGTTATTGAAAAATCTAAAATTTCGTGAATATATTTCAATTTTAAATAATGAATAAATTCTAATTAAACAATTAACAATAAATTAACACAACAATTTAATGTGAAAAAAATCACAATTGAAGAAGCGCCTTCAATTGTGATAAAAAAAAACTACAGGATCTAGTCAATCTCGTGTAGGAGCGAAATGGTTATTTATACCTAATAATGGGTGAACCACTATTATAGTGTGTCCTTCAATGGTGCACTATTCTTCATATTAAAGTGAAAAGTTGATAGCAGTTCTTCAAAATTTGGCAAAACCTCTCATTTTTTTAATCTCTTTTATTGTGATATTATTCATAAATGACTTTAATATTTATTTTTTGTGAATAAAATTGAAACAATGACATTTTGTCAAATAATATCATTTTTGAGTTAATAACCCAATGACCCAATGAGGGATGTGCTGTTGGAAATTTAAGATTCAATCTTTCTAACTTTGCAATTCTGATGGTGATCTTGCTTGGAGAGTTTGGTCCAAGTGTATAAGATGGTGGAGAGAGGATTGGGTTATGTCCCGTACAGAATTTGATGCACTGATGGTTATCCAATAAATAACTATTCCAACTTGGAAAAAATCCTTTGGGAAGTGAATTTTGTACACGATGTTGTGGTGGACAGTGAAAAAACCAAGAAATGTGTGTTTAATAATCGAATTCCAAGTTGGGAAGAAATGGTTGAAAATGTAAGAATATCCGTAAAGTGGCCCATATGTTACATGTTTATTTTATTTATTTATTTATATTATATATATTTATTATATATATTCAATTGGTTTAATGACTAATTAATTGGTTTAATGACCAATGGGTAACTGATGTTTGTTCACTATTCCATATGGTGGTTTCATGGGATTTTACAACTTCTCTGATGGTGGAAAGTTATAAGGAGTTACACTTGGATATAGGTCCAACCCTATCTATATATATGCCTGTGATTAGGGGTGTGTGCGGTGCGGGTTGGTGCGGTTTGAGAGAAAAATAGAAACCGTATGGCGGGTGGCGAATTGATAAAAGTGTCACTAGAATTTGTCATTTTCCTTATCAAAAACCGGCGATTCGGTTGGCAAATAATGGCAGATTTGCCTTGGCGGTTTGGGCGGATTGGCGGTTTATAAAAAAATATAATTCAAATTACAAAACTTAAATCAAAGAGTAAAAAAAAAGACGAGAGATACCGTGATATTAAGCATCTTGCGAAGCTTTCTTCTGATGCAGTAAGTGTAGCAACAACATGATAATATCAATGACTATGCCATCAGTTCATTACAAGCATCTGTGGAAGCTACAATGATCAAATACAATACATAAAATTAATATCATTCAGGGTTTACAATATATTGAAAATGTTTACTGTTGAAAAGTATTTAGATTGAAAAGTGAGCTGATGCAAGTTTGAAACATGGCCAGGAAAAAAAAAAAAAAAAAGATTGAAAAGTGAATTGGAATCCAACTTTATTTTGGATTACTGACATCTTGAATTCCCATCGAGCAGTAATGTGATACTATATTCTAAGGTATAGAACAACAAGCAAATTTAAGTAAAAAAGAATTTTTAGAATCTTATAAAACATGATTTAATAGCAGTGCGAGTCGGTGCGGTTTGGAAGAAAAATAGAAACCGGCAGATTGATAAAAGTGTAACTAGAATTTGCCATTTTTCTTACCAAAAACCGGCGATTCGATTGGCAAATAATAACGAATTTGCCTTGATGGTGCGGCTCGGTGCGATTTTGGCAGTTTTGACGGTTTCGGCGGTATTATGCACACCCCTACCTGTGATAGCCATCAAACACAGACGTTTGTGAATAGAATAGGCTTGAAACTCTGTCCCTTTCACTTTTCCCATATGGTTTTGTAAAAGTGTTCTATGAGTGGACTTCTTTATACATTCAAGATTTGATCATTCAAGGATAAAGATTCAAAGACTTGAATATCATGGCAGGAGGTATTCTTCTTTCTGAATTAAAATTATTTTAATTCTCACAATTGGTATTAGAGTCAACCTTCTGTTATGTTGTTTAGTTTTATTTCAAATTCTTACATCAAACTATTATCAATTTCGTAAATCGAATCAAGCCTATTCTATACATGTGATATTTGTATATTAATTCACACCATAAAATTTAACAATTCAGAATCATTGTAGAATCAGAATGAGTAATTTATATTGCATAACTTTTGAATATCACTATTAAAGAAAAATGAAGCACTGTTGCAATAGTAGAGTCCATCGTGATTTGTGCTAGTGGTATTTATATTTATTTAGAATGTTCTCCTACTCTGAATCTATTTTATTTAGGAGACTTGTTGTGTGTCATTAACTATTATTTTTGACACACACATTAAAGAGCAAAATATTTAATCTGATTCTGTATAAAATCTAGAAATTCTCATACTTTTATTTGGATTTATTTGGTTTATTTTAAAAAGGCATGAAAGACTTGAATTTATTTCTAGAATTTTCATAAAGAAATTTTAACATGCTGTTAAGGATGTTTTATTTATTATCGTTGCATGTTTAAATAGTAAGCAAATTCAATTGAATCTCATACAGTGACTTATAACATGTTCTTTTAATTTTTATAATTTTTGAGATTCATTAGCATGTTATCTAAAATAATGTAATATTATATTACATGCATTAAGGTAATTATTTATGCATTGAAAATTCATGTGAAATAAGAGTATGAATACACTATGTGTTGGGCTTATGGAATTTATTTTGGTCCAATTTTTAAGCAAAATCTAGTATAAGGTTGAATTACCTGTGTTTGGTCTTGGAATTTTCATGTGATATTACTCTGATTGTATGTATTATATATTATGTGCATTGAAAGATTATGTATTTGTTGTGATTATAAGGATTTGCTCACATTAACAAATTATGCCATATTTAAAAAATTTATTCTATTTTAAGATTAGCCACATCATCTTAAGACATAAAGATGTGATCCTCAGTATTTTAATCACATAAAGTTAAAAATTAATTTGGCATTTTTACATTGCAATTATGTTTTATAAATAATTTCTTGGTCCCACAGGAAAGTAATTATTTATGAAATTTAATTGGAATAAGATAATGGATTGGGTATTAAAAGAATTGAACACTCTAAACCCACAGGTATGAGCTTTTTTTTCCTTACATATTTCAGATCTCATTAGTCTTATTATAAAGTAATAGCAAATCTAATACAGTTTAGTGACCTCTACCTACAAGAAGGTTTAGATTTGTTACTGAATTTGACATTGGTTGATTCAAACTATAGTTATTGTTTCAAAGCATTAATAATGTTCTTGGTAATTGTAGTGATTTCTACCTCTATACTGACTAATGAGTCTTCTCGTATTCCATTCTTGAACGATGATAATTTTTCGGACTGGAAGGACAAAATCCTTCTAACATTAGGGTGCATGGACCTCGATCTAGCACTCCGTGTGGATGAACCTCCTGAACTCACGGACGAGAGTTTCGCTGCAGAAAAGAGTGCTTATGATAAGTGGGAGTGATCTAATTGCTTAAGCCTAATGCTCGTAAAGTCACATATTAGCCAGAGCATTAGGAGCTCAATCCCACCATCTGATAAGGTCAAGAATTACATGAGGGCTATTGAAGAGTAATTTGTTAGTTCTGACAGAGCATTGGCAAGCACCCTAATGAACAAACTATCATGAATGAAGCATAACAATTCTAGGAGTGTGCGTGAGCACATTATGGAAATAAGGGACATTGCAGCTCGTCTTAAGTCCTCAGAGATTGAGAAGAAAGGCAATCTCATGTCTCTTGTGTGTTATGAATCTAATTTTGTTAATACTTATCAATATGATTGGTGGGTTGATTCGGGTTCTACAATTCACATTGCTAATACCATGCAAGGCTTCCTAAGCCTAAGGAAACCGACAAGAAGTGAACAAGGCATCTATTCGGGCAGTGGGATGAGTTCGCACGTCAAAACTGTTGGAACTTTCAGACTTGTTTTAAAAAATGGCTTTGTTTTGGATCTTGAAAACACATTTTACATTCCATCTTTTTCAAAAAACTTAATTTCTGTTTCTAGACTAGTACCGTTTGGATTTGAATTTCAGTTTGTTGG
Source organism: Camellia granthamiana (assembly GCA_036172215.1). Lineage (NCBI taxonomy): Eukaryota > Viridiplantae > Streptophyta > Magnoliopsida > Ericales > Theaceae > Camellia > Camellia granthamiana. The sequence goes on from JAXFYN010000454.1 coordinate 43,536, forward strand.
TGCAAATTTTAGTTTGTTTAAAGACTCTGTTTCTGTAGGTTTTGGTACTTTAATTAATGGTTTGTACAAATTAAATCTGGATCCTGTTTTTGAACAAAATCTTTTAACCTTGGATGGTGATATTGGCATTAAGCGTAATATTGTTGATGAGTCCTCCTCTATTCTTTGGCATAAGAGATTGGGACATATCTCCATTGAGATAATAAAGAGGTTGGTTAATGATAAAGTCCTTTCGACTCTTGATTTTACCAACTTTGGTATTTGTGTGGACTGCATAAAGGGAAAGCAGACCAACAAGACCAGTAAATGTGCCAAAAGGAGTGAGAACATTCTTGGAATCATACACGCTGATATTTGTGGACCATTTACTCCACCTTGTCTGAATGGTCAGAGATATTTTATCTCATTTATTGATGACTTCACACGATACATGTATCTCTACCTCTTGTTTGATAAGGCCGAGGCACTTGATGCCTTTAAAGTTTATAAAGTAGAGGTAGAGACACAAACAGAAAAGAAAATTAAAATTGTGAGGTCAGACAGGGGTGGAGAATATTATTGGAGGTACACAGAATTGGGACAATTACCAGGTCCATTTGCTAAGTTCCTTAAGGAAGAAGGCATTATTGCACAATATTCAATGCCTGGCACACCACAACAAAATGGTGTTGCTAAAAGAAGGAACCGAACACTTATGGACATGGTAAGGAGCATGCTTAGTTATTCTAATATGTCTATAAATTTATGGAGTGAAACTTTGAAAACCACTGTGTATATCTTAAATAGGGTTCCATCCAAAGTTGTTCCCGAAACACCGTTTGAGTTATGGAAATGATGGAAGCCAAGTTTAAGACACTTACACATTTGGGGTTGTCCAGTTGAAGTGAGGGTGTATAACCCACATTTAAAGAAATTAGACCCCAGAACAGTTAGTGGTTTTTTCATAGGCTATGCGGAAAACTCCGGGGGTTACAGATTTTATTGTCCTTCAAATTCACTTAGAATTGTTGAAACCAGAAATGCTAAGTTTATTGAGGAAGTTGACCCTAGTGGGAGTTACCCTCGAAAGATAGAGTGGAAGGAGTCACGGAATCCAGATACAACACCCATGAATATAGGTGAATTGGTTGCCTTTCAAGATAATCAACCCGATAGTCTTGAAAATCAACAAATTCAAGAACTTCCACCATAAGAGGAACAAGTCAACATAGAGCCTGTAGCTCAAGTCCCAATTGAGACTACAGAATTAAGGAGATCCTCACGAGCTAGAAAGTCAACAATTTCTGGTGATTATTTTGTATACTCAATGGAGTCTGATTTTGACATCGGACCTAAAGATGATCCTATTTCATTTTCCAATGCCATGAATAGGGATGATTCTAAATTATGGTATGATGCCATGAAGGAAGAGTTGGAATCTATGGCTAAGAATCAAGTTTGGGAAATTGTTGAGTTGCCTAAAGGAGTTAAAGCGGTTGGCTGTAAATGGGTCTTTAAGACCAAGAAAGACTCAAATAGTAATGTCGAACGATATAAGGCCAGACTTGTAGCCAAGGGTTTTACTCAAAGAGAAGGCATCGATTATCATAATACATTTTCTCCTGTTTCTAAGAAGGATTCATTTCGAATTATCATGGCATTAGTAGCTCATTTTGATTTAGAGCTACATCAAATGGATGTGAAAACGGCATTTCTGAATGGAGATGTTGAGAAAGAAGTATACATGAAGCAATCTGAAGGTTTTTGTTCTGATAAAGATAGTCACTTAGTTTGCAAGCTCAAGAAATCCATATATGGACTAAAACAAGCTTCCCGACAATGGTATTTAAAGCTCCACAATGTTATTACGTCATATGGTTTTACGGAGAATGTTGTGGACAACTGTATATACCTTAAGGTTAGTGGGAGCAAATACATTTTTCTAGTTCTATATGTGGATGACATTTTACTTGCATCTAATGATTTGGGATTGTTGCATGATACTAAACAATTTCTTTCTCACAATTATGAAATGAAGGATATGGGTGAAGCTTCTTATGTCATTGGCATAGAGATTCACAGAGATAGGTCCAAAAGGACATTAGGACTATCTCATAAAGCCGACATTGAAAGAGTTTTGGAGAAATTCAAGATGAGTGATTGCACTCATAATGCAGCGCCCCTTTTAAAGGGTGACAAATTTAGTTTAAGTCAATGTCCGAAGAATGATTTGGAAAAGAAACAAATGGTTAGCATTCCCTATGCGTCTGCCGGAGGCAGTTTAATGCATGCTTTGGTTTGTACACGACCTGACATTGCATTTGCAGTTGGGATGCTTGGAAGATACCAAAATAATCCAGGAATGGAACATTGGAAGGCTGCAAAGAAAATCATGAGGTACTTAAAGGGAACCAAGGACTACATGCTTACTTACAAGCATGTTGACTGTCTTGAGGTGGTTGGATATTCAGACTCGGATTTTGCGGGTTGTCAAGATTCCAGAAAATCCACTTTAGGATATGTCTATCTGCTAGCAGGTGGTGCTGTTTCATGGAAGAGCGCCAAAGAGACGATAATTGCATCGTCAACAATGGAAGCAGAGTGTATAGCCTGCTTTGAAGCAACCTCACAGGTTATTTGGTTAAGGAATTTTATCACAGGGTTTCGAATTATAGATTCAATTTCTAGGCCATTAAAGGTTTACTGTGATAATTCGGCTGTGGTTTTCTTCTCTAACAACAACAAAAGTGGTAGTCGAAGCAAGCATATTGACATAAAGTATCTTATTATTCGAAACAGTGTTAAGAAGCAAGAAGTCAGCATTGAGCATATTAGTAGCGATATGATGATTGCAGATCCCATGACCAAAGGTCTTTCTGTAAAGGTGTTTTCAAAACATGCTGAGGGCATGGGACTGATTGGTTAGCTCAATAATTTTTCTAGTTGTTGTTTTATTTTGTTTTGTCATTACATTTTGATTATTATTAATGAAAAACATCATTTTGTGCATCTAAAGTATTTGTGATGCTATGCAGTCCATTGGGACTATTGATCCATAGGGATCATTGGACCCAGAATAACTTATAAAGAATGACACCACATAAAGTTGAGAGTGTGATACAATGTAATACATGAAAGGAAATACTTAATTGATAGAGTATAACCGCTATGATTCGTGTATTATACCTCTAAGGTTTGAGTATTTTTATTTAATGGCTATCATCAGTTTGTTAGTTACCCAACAGTCAACAACATGTGTTATATGTGCCAAATGGGAGAATGTAAGAATATCCATAAAGTGGCCCATATGTCACATGTTTGTTTTATTTATTTATTTATTTATATTATATATATTTATTATATATATTCAATTAGTTTAATGACTAATTAATTGATTTAATGACCAATGGATAACTAATGTCTATTCACTATCCCATATGGTGGTCTCATGGGACTTTACAACTTCTCTGCTGGTGGGAAGTTATAAGGAGTTATACTTGGATATGGGTCCAAGCCTATCTATATATATGTCTGTGATGACCATCAAACACAGACGTTGTTTTGTGTATAAAATAGGCTTGAAACTCTGTCCCTTTCAATTTTCCCATATGGTTCTGTAAAAGTGTTCTGTGAGTGGGCTTCTCTATATATTCAAGATTTGATCATTCAAAAATAAAGATTTAAAGGCTTGAACATCATGGCAGGAGGTATTCTTCTTTCTGAATTAAAATTATTTTAATTCTCACAGAAAATTGTTAAACTTAAGAGCTCAATGTGGTCCAATCCAAGGCCTACTATTGAAGTCAAAGATTACACAATCTCAGATTTTCTGAGATGCCTGGATGGAATTAGAAGTCTAAAGATTTGAGCAACTCCGGAGGTTGTGTTTGGTTCAAGAATTTGGAAAAGGAAACCCTTCACTTAATTTTACACACTTTTTCCCTCTTTGTTTCTAAATCTCTCTCCAAATCTATGAACTAAACACAACCTAAAGGAGCAATTTTGGCATGAACCATTTGTGCTGATTGGGGCGTCGCTGGGGTGTGGTATTTCTTTAAGGATGCTCTGTTTTGGCTCAGAGTTTATTTGCAGTGGGTGGAATTTCTTTAAAATTTGATGGATTTTCAATCGTGACAATCTGTTTTATAATAGCATACCAAAAATCCATAATCCTTAAAAAAATTAGCATAGTAAATTCTGACGCATGATTTCAAACCCAAGCAATTCCTCCTCAATTCTGAAGCGATTTTTTTAAAACTCAAAATAAGCAAAACAGATTATTATATCATAATCCATACACTCCATATTTCAGAAACATATGGCCTTGGACATTCTAGTTGGTACAATTATTGTTGAAGCAAGTAAATACAGGTTGACTTATCGACATAAGTTGATCTAGATCATAAATTAAACAACACAAACACTTACCACAAAACATAATTTATTCATCATCTGCATCATTCATCAATGGAAATCAGTGCGGATGCATCTTATCACCGTGATGCCAAAAGTGATAAAGCCAGCACAGAAAGCTATGAAAGTCCATGGATTAGCAAAGTATGTACGTTTCAGCTCTGCCATATTATTTTCCCACCAACGTTTTCTGTACTGAGCAGCAGCACTGGCAGTTTCAGTGAAATAGAACTCCCCAAGAACAGTTTTCTTGCAGAGATTGTTGAAGAGATTGGAGGCATCTTCATTGGCGCCTAGATGGTTGCGTATGATTTCAGCCTTTTCAAGCACTCTGACATCTTCCGGAGTGTTAATGAGCATATCCATAAGGACTGCATACGATGTGAAGTAACGTTCGACAACATTACCAAGGCAACACTGCTCAAAAGCAATGAGGTTTCTCAAGAATGGCTCGGTTGAATCAGAAAGGTCCAAAGTTGGGATTTCAAAATGAGCTCTAGGAAGCAACTTAGAAGGCCTAAAACTGACCTTGTTACCGACTGCAAACTTGACTCCTGCGTATTCGAGGTCTGATGCACAAGGCATACCGTCTCTTTTTCCTACTCCGTTGTCTTTATTGGTAACATGACTGTCTCTTTTTGCTACTCCGTTATCATTATCAAGGTCTGATGCAGACGACATGGACTTGGTAATATGACCGTCTCTTTTCGCTACTGCATTATCATTATCAGGATGGTAGTGGTTGTGTAGAATATGGAGGATGTGATGATAATTACCTTCCAACTTCTTTGCTGCTGTGTTTCCATGGCTTTCTGATTTCCACTCGAGGGAGCAGCAAAAATATGAAATAACATAGCTGTGAAGAGTAGGACGCCCATGGGGGTTTATAGAAGCCACGGTGAGGTCGAACAACGCCTGGAGGACAAAGAAAGGAAGCTGGTTCTCGAGCAGTAGCAAGTCATGTCGCACGTAGACATCGGTCAAAATGCTGCCAAAAATAGGATCGCTGCTGGGTTCGTCGATATGCATATGGAAAAACCTGTAGGACCTGTAGAGAAGTTCGAGTATGAAACAACCATCAATCACCAGCATCTCCACATCAAGCACATCCTCAACTTCTTCAGCATAGCATTTCTTGGCTTTGTCTAATGACTCTCATTTTTCCAACACATTCCATTAGCACCTTCGATGTATTAAGCTTTTCTTCTTCCAGTCCACCCTTGGACGATGATATTCGATCAAAAAGGGAATTCGCGTAACTCTTTTTGACGTCCTGCATGGACGAATTGAGAATGTGTTGGTCCTTGCTGTGAAAAGGCCCAATAGAGACAAAGCGAGGTGTATACGCACTTTCTTTCAACTTACGAAGCTCCGCGGGCACCCTGTAAATGCTGGCAGAAGATTTGGATGCAGTCTTGTGTGCTCCTTCAACCATTTTCCTAAGAAGCCTCTCAAGTTCTTGCTCACTGATACAACACTCATTCCTTTCAGTACTCTTTTCAATTGGGACCGAAACTGATTTGTCATTCATCGACAACATCAGCATGTGCTGCTTTGGGTGAAAATGGTTTAAGATTTCAATGAAATTACTCAAACTCTGGAATTGAAGAATGAAAAATTACTCAAAAATTTAAATGGTGTTGTATAAATTTAGTGGGCATACTTTATTTTTGTGATAAGCTTTTAAATAATTATCATTTCGGACTTTGATGAAACAAAGTCTTCCTGGGGGACACACACATTCTGTATCAAAAGTTATGATAATTATTACTACGTAATTGGATATAACTATTTGTGATGAGAAATATGACCAATCATTTTAGTGAAATATATCATGAGTTATTGTAATATTTGTTATAAAATATTATGATTATATTATATATTGTGATTGGATATATGCAGTGTGAACATATCGCAACACAGGAAGGCTGTTGTGTGCAATGTACATTAGTCACCGTTGTGTGCATGATGGGATTCATTTCGCGTGTATAATTTAAATCGTTCATATTTTAGGATATATTAAGTAAAATATCTCTATAAACAATTTAGTTGATCAGATCGGTAAACCTACATTTATATGCAATTTTATACTGATAGTTATATCTAACATTCTTTTTACAGATGCAAATTTAGGGATGGTTTGGGATAGGGCTGAGCAAGAAATCTGTGAAATCCGTAATCCGATCTAGTCCAGTTCAATCTGATAGGTTTGGATTGGTTTTTTGAATCCGCGGTTCGGTTCCGGATTGAAGAATTAAAAATCCGTAGTCCACGGATTGGTTCCGGATTGAACCCCACGGTTCCGGATTGGAACCGATCCGGACCGTATATAAATAGTCTATATTTTTATTATACATCCTCCCCCATAGTATCTTCTCTTATTCTATATGAAATCTAAACTCAAACCTAAAACCGTATAATATCTTCTTTTATTACTTTTGTTTGTTAGTTTTTAATGGTGAAACCAATTTTCTTATGGTTGTTTAAATTCTAAAACAGTATGCCGCTATTATAGAAAAACATGTTGCTATTGTGAAACTAATATAGCGCTATATTTATATTTTTATGAAATTAAAGTGTTATATATATATTTTTGTTATTTAATTATATGAATCCGTGGTCCTAAACCGATCCAATCCGTATTTAAATGGATTGGTTCAGATTGGTTCCATGATTTAAACGGATTGGATTGGTTCTAATTTTTCAAGAACCGTAGATAACGGATTGGTCCTGGTTTTACCTCAATCCGGTCTAATCCGGGCCATGCTCACCCCTAGTTTGGGATGATCTAAATAAGTATACTTTTTGACTTTTTATGAAATATGGGTTAGGTATGGGTTGAGTTTGAAGTGATGTGGTAGAGAGGTGATGTGACTTAAATAAGATAATGTGACTTAAATAGGATAATGACTTTTTAACTTTTTTAGATTATAACAAATAAGGCTTTAATCTAATCATGGTATTATCAATGTCCAATCAATATAACTTTTTATAAATCTATTTTACTTAACATATTCTAAAAAATGATTTATTTAAATTATCAAATAAGACTCGAAATAAGCTCATGTGCACGATAGTGGCTATTGTGCCAAATCCTATTGCATCCTTTTCTTTATATTTGGAAAATGACTTTTTTTAATAATCTTTTAACTTCTTACAAATATATATATAGATATATATATATATAAGTAAACAATTTAATAACTTATAATGGTAATTTTATTCTATTATTTATTTTTTACTAAAATCAAAATTTCCAGACAAGGTCCAGTAATACCTTGACTGGAAAAATAAAAAGTCTTTTCATTTTATCATTTACCTAGTCGTTCTCGGGTCAATGACATGACACTCAACTTTTTCTTTTAAAAAGTGGCTTTTTTCTAAAGTGGGCGATGCATGTTCTGATAAAGTATAGCATGTGTGAATCATATTGTGTCATTAATTTAAGATTTTAGGTGTCAAACCACAAAACATACAATCAAAATGAATAAAGGTATATATTGGGCCAATCCCACGTCAATTAGGGTGGAACTCTTATTTCCACCTTATAAATACGCTGGCCCTCTAATTATCAATTGGCCTTTTCCCCTAAAGAGAAATAAAAGTATAAGATTTCGCGGACAATATATTAACGGGACACAAGAGAATAGGCGTCACAAAATTTGGCATTAGAATGAGAGATATCCGGCAAACTCTTTCGCTGTTACAGCCCAGCCCGCAGGGGGTTATGTTGGGTCAATCCCACATCGACCAGGGAAGGACTTCCACTTCCACTTTCACTTCATAAGTACATTGGCTCCCTCCACCTGCCAATAGGCCTTTTAAATCGTGAGGAGGAGACCAGCTCTCTCAGCCCCAAAGTAGATAGTATATTGCTCGGCGGCTGAACTATTTCAACACTCACCCCAGTAATAGACCTTTTCCTCAAATGAGGAACAAAACCATGAGGCTTCGACCAAAACGGACAATATATTGATGGGGCGCGAAAGGACAGGCGTTCGCGAAATTTTTATAAGATGAAAGTGGGAGTCTCTCCCTGGTCGATGTGGGATTGACCCAACATTATACATTTTAATTGATATATCAGTTAGTGTATTAACAGGTAATGTAACACAGTTTTATTAATTTTGAGTCTTTATAGTTTATATAATAGGTGGGTCTATAGTTTTGAAGTTGCATGCTATAACATGTGTTGGTACACTAATTGGTATACCAATTGATGCGTGTAGCACCATTGCATCAAAATTTATGAATTATTTAATTTTCAATATTTTTTATTTAATTTTTTTATTTATTTATAAAAGTTACAGTAATTTGTAGTTGAATGAAATTACATCTTTTGTGATAGTGTTGTGCATTTTTGTGGTAATGTTAAATATGTTTTTATCCAAATATTTTTTAACTAAAAAATATATAACAATAAAATAAAATACATAATAATATCACAAAAATACGTAATTCTATTTCTCAGTTATAAATTGTTGTAATTCCTACTAAAAGAAATATATAATATTTATCATAAAATACATAATATATCACAAAAATATGTAACAAAATATCCACACTCATCTGTAGTGCAATTTGCCTTTATTTTCTTGACTGGCCTTACAAGATGAAAGAATTGAATTTCAAGGTAAGTTTGATGAAAATCAACATAAAAACCCCTACTTATATGATCAACTCACAAAATTATATACAAAAATAAATAATTTATTGTTAAAATCATATCTTTTTTTATTTTTGATTTTTTATATGATTATGTAACTTATGTCATTTATAATAATCAAACTCTCACCTATATTTTTTCTTGAAAATTAATTTATTCATCGAATTTTAATTTGTTTGAATTATGTTGGTTGACCATTCAAACGATTACACAAATGACTAACGTGATTCATGTCAATCGCAACTATCACTATTGTTGTCAGATACAAGTTGAATGACCAACATACACAAATTTTGACAATTCAAGTAAAATTCGGTGGAGGCAGGATTCATAATTTTTTTTTATTTTTTTTTATTTTAAGGGTCTATAATTGCTGCATTACATAAGTGTGATGACGTCAGAGCATTGACGTGGTTAGCTGGACAATCACACATGACAATAATTTCTGCCACTTGTACAATCATGCAGATAATAATTATCCTGGGGAAATTACCATCGTTTGGGAACAGGCTATTTTAGTAACTTTTTGACTTTTTACGAAAAGATGTGTAAAAAAGTAGAGAGGTGATGTGACTAATTTTAGTTGGCTTTTTGACTTTTTGGCTAAAATAGCCAGTCCCCAAACGAGGCCTGAGTTAACTTTTAAGAAATATGCATAGGTAAATGAAATTTTTTTAAATTTTAATTATTAATATTTATAAATTTTATCACTAATGTGTAATTAGTTTTCTAAATTTATACTGAATAGTAAATTCTCCATTATTCTTTTGAGAAATTATAATTAAAATTTCTGAATTTATCTCTAATAATAAATTAAAGTTTTAATTTTATCAATTTAAATTTTAATATTTGAGAAATTTTTATAAAATAACAAATTAAACCATGAAGCAAGGCTCACCATATGTATTGAAAAAATCAAATCAAAAAATACAATTTAATAAAATAAATAAGTCTAATTAATAGGACTGATCCGAAAGTCTTCCATGTTAATATGACCAAATGATATTGTTTGAGTTGTTTTGAGAAGTGATTTATAAGTTTTTATTTATTTATTTATTACAAATATATATATATACATTTAAAAAGTAAAAAGTGAGTGGCCCCGCTTCCTAAAATGGCCCCTGGCCCAATGAGAAAATTATTTAATAATTTCAGAATACCACGTAGCTGTACTTCAAGTCAATCACCAATTACTTAATTCTCATATTGTTCTCTCATCCCCAACATGAATCGGGAGTCCTACCTCTCTCTACCAATCAAAACTTTATAGTGCACTACGTGTCTATACTCCGAAAATATTGTATAATCACCCGGCCCAATGCTACTTCCGTGTGGAAAATGAAAGTGTCCCAACTGGGTAAGCCCAGACATAAAATTGGGCATAAAAGTGTCCCAACTGGGTATGCCTAGACTTAAAATTGGGCTCCTACTGGAGCTGGCAAAATTATGACTTTGTTTGGGCTGATTTTCTAACGAATTTGGAAGCCTGGCCCATGTATCATAGATCTGGTTTGTAGATGGATGCGCAGTGACTTTGTATGGTTGGATTTTTTTGAGGCCCCGTTTGGGAACTTACCTTTTTAGTCAAAAAGTCAAAAAGTTACTAAATTAGTCAAAAAGCTAACAACCAATACCAAAAAGTCAAAGATTCTATTTTCTCTCTACTTTTTGCACATCTTTTCGTAATTAGCCAAAAAGTCATCCCAAACATACAAGTTTTTTTTACCTACCTTTTTAGCCAAATAGCCAAAAAGTTACTAAATTAACCTGTTCCCAAACGAGGCCTAATTTTGAATTTTTCTATGATACATGAAGGTGGTTTTCATGTATCATACATAAATAAATTTAGACCATTAGATCTAAAAATAAAATAAATCTAACCATTGATTGGTAATAATTAAAACCAGGTTAAGAAATCTAGGTAGTTTCGTAAAAAATAAAGTTGTTTTCAATGGTTTTGAAACCAAAATGTGATTTTCAACTTACCACAATAACTAAGTACACTTACTATTTGATATGATTATACTTACTATTTTTAATAACCATACTTGTCTTTCAATTATTAATAAAATATACTTAACCTGCTATTCAGGTAACAGGTAAACTTAAAAAATTAAGTTATAATATATTTTCAAAACCTCTAAAATAAATATAAAATTTATAAAGTAGAATTTAAGAAAAAAAATATATACAAATAAATGTGAATTTTATACATTTTATTATAATTTATTACATTTTATGAAATATGATTTTTTATTTATGTATCTACTTAATGGTAATAAATGAAACCTAGTTTCCTTTTCATTTACCACACTTGAAAATAATAAATGCAATTAATGAAGAAATATAATTAATAAAATATAGGAAAATTTAAAATTTATTTGAGGATTCCATAAACAAAATTTTATGTCTATTTTTAAAAAATTTGAATATTTGAAGATTTGAAGATAAGATTATTGTTGATTTGGAACTCCTTAGGTAAGAATCTATGTCTCTATAGTCTCTATCTCTTTTTTTACTTTAACTTTTCATGATATTTTGAATTTATAAATTTTAATGTTTTGTTGGAATAACATTTCACCTACTTAAAACAAAAATTATGATATTTAAGTGGTAAGAAAAAAAAAATCAAGCTTGATGAAATAGTAAGTACAGTCTTAAGTGTAGTTTAAATGATTGATTAATCAAGTCTACTAAAATAGTAAGTAGAGTCTCATTGAGTAGTAAGTATTGTTTAAGTGATGAGTCAAGTTTAATAAAATAGTAAGCAGAGTCTAATTGAGTAGCAAGTGTTGTTTAAGTGATGAGTCAAGTTTGATAAAATAGTAAGTATAGTCTCATTGAGTAGTAAGTATTATTTAAATGAGTAGTAAGTTAAGTCTGTTAAAGTAATATAAGTAGAGTCTCACTGAGTAGTAAGTGTAGTTTAAATAAGTGATAAGTAAGTCTGATAAAATAGTAAGTATAGTTTAAATGAGTGGCTTCCAAGTTACTACAACAACTAAACATACTTACTACTTGATATGGTTGTACTTTTGTTTTTGGGTGAATAGATATGGTTGTACTTACTATTCCACATAACTACACTTACCATTCAAACATTAATAAAATGCACCTAACCTATAAAATAAATATAAAATTTATAAAATAGAATGTAAACAAAAAAAAAAATGTACAAAATAATTATGAAATTTATAAATTTTATTATAATTTTTTACATTTTATGGAATATGATTTTTTTTTATTTATTTATCTACTTAATGGCAATGGATGGTAATAAATGAAACCTAATATTTTTTCATCTACCACAATAAATGTAATTAATGAGAAATATGATTAACAAAATATAGGAAAATTTCAAATTCATTGGAGGATTCCATAAACAAAATTTGATGTTCATTTCTAAAATTTTAAAGATTTTAAGATAAAATTATTGTTGATTTGGAACTCCTTAGGTAAGTCTCTCTCTCTTTTTACTTTCACTTCCATTATAATTTGAATTTATAAATTTTTATGTTTTGTTGGAACAACATTTCACCTAGTTTAAAGAAAAATTATGAAATTCAAGTGGTAAGAAAAAAAAAATAAAGTTTGATGAAATAGTAAATGTAGTGTTAAGTTTAGTTTAAATGATTGATAAGTTAAGTCTAATAAGGTAGTAAGTAGAGTCTCATTGAGTAGTAAATATTGTTTAAATGAGTGATAAGTCAAGTTTGATAAAATAGTAAGTATAGTCTCATTGAGTAGTAAGTGTGGCTTAAATGAGTGGTAAGTTAAGTCTGATAAAGTAGTAAGGAGAGTCTCATTGAATGGTAAAGGTGATTCAAATGAGTGGTAAGTCAAGTTTGATGAAATAATAAGTCTAATCTCATTGACTAGTAAGTGTGGTTTACATGACTGATAAGTCAAGTTTGATAAAGTAGTAAGTAGAGTCTCATTGAGTAGTAAGTGTGATTTTGATAAAGTAGAAAGTACATGTCACGACCCAAACCCGGCCCTATGGGTTTAGCACCGTAACCGGCCAGTAATCCGAGATTACCGAAGGCCTGCTTAACAGTAGTACAGTAAAACAGAGTTCAGGGCCTGGCGGAAGCCAATACAGTAAATAAATAATGTCCATTGAGCTGTGACAGTCTGTATGCCAAAAAGATTTTTCATGCATTCACACATGTAGAATAGTACAGTCTATACAACATTTACAGTCACACAGTATAGGGACTTAATCCCTTGATAGCAGTACAGTTAGAAGCTGACAGTCTATACATTAATCCAAAACAGTACGGAGACAGACGGGGAAAAACAAAACACCCCAAAGCCATAGCATGGCAACTCGGAACCTCGCAGTGAGGCACGTAGGCTGGCTTGACAAAACTGGAGTCTAACCCACGCTCCTAGCTCCGATCTGGTAGCTGAGCACCTACATATATATATATAAACAATGAGCTAAAGCCCAGTGAATAACATAATGCGTAAAGAGGTTAAGAATGAAATGTCCTTACAGTAATGAAAATAGTTCATTAAACAATATTTCAGTCTTTCAGTCAGAACAGTTATTCAGTCATATGTGGTACACCCATTAGTATAGCAGTAAACAGTAGGTCTTAAAGACCGAACAGTAATGATGGCCATCAATCAGTAAACAGTAATGGTTCCACGAGGGAACCGACAGAGATCTCTGTAGCAGTAGCAGTAACAGTATACAGTAGTTGCTAAGGATGCCACAATACATTTCAGAATATAGGACATATATTCAATCAAATAACAATAATCACTTCAGAAAACAGTTCCGTAAACAGTCAGAAAACATTCTCAGTTGAACATATTTTTACACAATTATTACTCACAGAGTTTGGGCTACAGTATGCTAGAGCGTGTCTCCCCAGTCGCCAACCCTACACAGTTCACAGGTTGAACACACACTAAGCTACACAGTTGGGAAATGTCATAACTTAATCCCTAATTTGCCTTGGTGTGTTCTACATCTATATCCTCATTAAGATGCCTTAAACTAGGCCTAAGAATGCCTAGAATGAGATGAGGATGCAAAAATACACTTAGAAAACATTTTGCAAAGTTTGCTGAAAATAGGAGCCTCGCTCGAGCGAGACTTCCTTCGCTCGAGCGAGCTTCCAAAATCAAAGGCTTCGCTCGAGCGAGAAATCCTTCGTTCGAGCGGTCTGTCGAACAGTAAAAATACTGGATGCTGTGATTTTACGCACGATGGTCGCTCGATGCTGGCTCGAGCGGAGCCCTGGACAAAGGTGCTCGCTCAAGCGAGGAAGCCAAATCTGGAATTTCCAGATTTGCCTCCCAAGCTCAAACCAAGCATTCAACCACTCCAAACTCGACCTCTTGGGCCCAAATTCTGGAAAACATATCTAAATTCATTGTATAACAAGTTTCAAAGCTCAATTTATGAATTCAAGCCCCAAAGGTGAGTCAATTAAAACCATATTTCAAACCCATTTTCAAGAATATGAAGAACATGCAAACATGCATGAAATTAAACCATTTCAAAGCTCCAATTTGATGTTCTAGTGAGCCATTAATACCAAAAACAAGTTGAAATCATGGACTAAGCTTAAACATGAGCATGCATGTACAATTCTACCATGAATTCAACTCAAAACTCATCCTATCAAACATGCATGCATGAATTCTAACATAATTCACCATGTATGAGCTACAACATGACTTAATTCTAAAATGAAGCATGAATCATGTAAGAATTAGTCCTATGACAACAACAAGAAGATGAATGTCCTACCTTAGTCTTGTATTCAAGGTTTAAGAGCTCAATTTTGCCAATTCTCTAACAATACTTCAATTCTTCAAGCCCATTCACAAGATGAGTTCAATTCTCTCTTAACTCTCCCTCTCCCTAACTTTGGTCGGCTATAGGCACAAAAGAGCTGAGGAAAAAAATGTTTTGTTTCTCTAAGTGTGTTGCCTAAGTGGCCCACTAGGGATGGCAAAAGTGTAATTACGACAAGCTCTTTAATTAGCTTTATTTAATCTAGTTTAATCATTCCTAATCATATTTTTGATAAATATACCATTAAATCACATAAATTCCAATGATTCTAAAACATCAATCTATTTTCGATTCGGCCGCCGATAAGGCCTTCAATTTGCAGTTTAAACATAAAAACACAAACAGATAATCAATTAATCGAAATGATAAAAATCCAATACAATAGATATGCTCAGTCAATTCAGTTCCAGTTTTCAATCAGTCCGTTCAGTACTTCAATTGGTTCAATTATCAGTCATAAGCAGTCCAGTTTAGCAGTAATCAGTATGTAATTCAGTAATTTATCGGTAAACAGTATGGGGGTTGTTACAGTACAGTCTCATTGAGTAATAAGTGTGGTTTAAATGAGTGTTAAGCCAAGTCTGATAAAATAGTAAGTAGAGTCTTATTAAGTAGTAAGTGTTGTTTAAATAACTAATAAGTCAAGTTTGATAAAGTAATAAGTAGAGTCTCATTGAGTAATAAGTGTGATTCAAATTAGTGGTAAGTCAAGTCTGATAAAGTAGTAAGTACAGTCTTATTGAGTAGTAAGTGTAGTTTCAATGAATAGTAAGTCAAATCTAATGAAATAGTAAATACAGTCTCATTGACTAGTAAGTGTGGTTTAAATGGCTGATAAGTCAAGTTTGATAAAGTAGTAAGTAGAGTCTCATTGAGTAGTAAGTGTGATTCTGATAAAGTAGTAAGTATACTTTTATTTAATAGTAAATGTGGTTTAAATGAGTGTTAAGTCTAATAAAATAGTAAGTAGAGTCTTATTGAGTAGCAAGTGTTGTTTAAATAACTGATAAGTCAAGTTTGATAAAGTAGTAAGTAAAGTCTCATTGAGTAGTAAGTGTGATTCAAATGAGTAGTAAGTCAAGTTTGATAAAATAATAAGTACAGTCTTATTGAATCGTAAGTGTGGTTTAAATGAGTTTAATTACCATTAAAAAACGTAACACTTACCATTCATTTTCATTCTACTTGCAACTCTTTGTGACTTAACTTATTACTTACCGTCCATTTTACCACCTAGTAAGTAGAGTCTCATTGAATAGTAAGTGTGATTCAAATAAGTGATAAGTCAAGTTTGATAAAATAGTAAATACAGTCTTATTGAGTAATAAGTGTAGTTTAAATTATTTTAATTACCATTCAAAAACACAACACTTACCATTCCTACTCTATTTGCTACTTGCAACTCTTTGTGACTCAACTTATCACTTACCATCCATTTTACCACCTAGTATTGTACTTACCATTTTTAACTTGCTTTTTCTTAATTAATTTGTTTATGCGTATTGCAGATGGAAGACAACACTGAGCAAAACAAGAATAACATTATCTATGAACTATTTCATTACACTCCACTTACTACTCAATGAGTTTCCACTAACTATTTCATTACACTTCACTTACTGCTCAATTTTGATTTCACTTACTACTCAATGAGCTTTCACTTGCTACTTCAATAGACTCTACTTACTATTCAATGAGCTTCCAATTATTATTTCATTACACTTCACTTATTACTCAATTTTGGTTTTACTTACTAAATAAATTTTCACTTACTACTTCAGTAGACTCTATTTGCTACTCAATGACCTTCCACTTACTATTTCACTAGACCCCACTAACTACCCAATGAACTTCCACTTACTACTTTATTACAGTTCACTTTTTGTAGTGTATATATATAGTCCATTGACTTTTTGTATTAATTTTTTAATTTTTTGAGTAAAAAGTTGAGTTGCCAAACCACCCGTTAAGATTCCTTTAGGAGTTGACTTTTCTAGTATTTTTTTAACTTTTTAAAAAAAAATATACCAAAAAAAAATTAAAGAGAATAAACTAACTTTTTGTATTGATTTTTAACTAATTTTAGAATGATGCAACAGAATTAGGTCCTTACGATTTAAAAATAAATAAATTTGTGATATTTTCAAGATTGATGTTATCACGTCATGAATTATTCCAACTACCTAACTCAAAATCAATTTAAAATATATAAATCAAAACTTAAATGAATTTGAGGCATGTTACCACAAATAAACATATAAATAAGAGTTAATTTCACTTTTTATCCATGAATTATTATCACATTATTTATTTAATTCTTAAACTATCGATTGAGTAGATTAATCCCTAAAATATATAAATCAATATTTACTTAATTTCTAAATTATCAATTGAATCTATTAAATCTTTAAAGTATTTAATTCTAATATATTTAGTACCTAAAAAAATTACAAAAATAAAATACAAGCCCATAAATATTGTAAATTAGTAAGATACCTACCTAATTAAGATATTATTTTTTAAAACACATGTTAATTATTTTTTTAAAACACATGTTAATCATTCTGGCAGCCAAACAGAGGCATTTTCGGAGGACAAATTCGCATTTCATGAAGGAGCACTTCCTCCTTGTGGCTCGTTAATTAATATCTTGTAATAGCTTACTTAATTAATTTTGTGTTGTAATTAATTAATCAATTGGTTCTAACTTGTAAATAATTAGCTAGAATAGTTGATTCATTTGTTTTGGGTATTATAATAGTTAGTTAATTCGTAGTAATTAGCTAGGGCATTTATTCGGATCCTCTTGTGCGAGAACAAATTATAATAATGTGTATGTCTTACAACCCTCATTTCTTTCTCCATTTTATTTACTTGCTTATGATGGATAGTATAGAGCATCATATTTCTCTTAGCATTTTCCATGATTTGCATCCATGTGTCTTGCATGTAGAGGGTTCGGTTCATCACTTTAACAACATTGTTATTTATTATTTCCATAAATACGTGGTTAAACCACATGCCATCAAATTGATCCACATGCCATGTTAGTAGCCGAGCTTATTTAAAATTGCATATTACATGTGTTGCAATAGTCATTTTCGTTGTTAGAACGTGCATTTTTCTAATTGTTTTATCTTCTTTGGCTTGCCTTGGAATACTAGACGAACACTTATTGCTTTAGCATATCGCATGAATTTTCTTAAGCTTGAATTTTCTTCTTTGGCTTGCCTTGGAGTACTAGGAGCCCCCAGATAGAGATATCAGCTTGAATTTTCTTGAGCTATTTCAGAACTAGCTCCTCTTCTAGTTGCTTCTCTTTCTATTTCTTGACCACCTTGTCCTTTCCCGATGGCTCTGCTTGTTCCAGGTGTGGCAGCTTAAAGTACCGTCCACTTCGAGTAAGATGGTTCATCTCCTCAGCATACCACGTATTATCTGGGATGCAGTCTCCCTAGTTTTCGTCAGTATTGGTCAGATGCAAATCATTGTCGTCCCACCACTCGCTATCAGCTACCATCAAACAATTATCATGCTCCACCTGAATCATCTTCACAGTATAATGTCCCCCTCGAGGCAACACACGGTTGCGATTTTCAGGCTATCTTCAATTCTTTCTCTCTCAAACTGCATCAGCGCAGCTTCCTGTTCATTATTTGTAGTGTTCACAACACCCACTTCTTGAGTTGGGTTTCCCGTACATGTGCCCTTCAGCAGTTTTCCTTTCTCATCAGCCTTCCCGGCCACTGCAGCTTATTTGTGTTTATCTATTTTACATTGTACTTGTGAAATCAGATTCAGAATTATGTGAATCCAAACTGTAGGGCTATCGTATCCGAAAAGAGCACGAAAAGCAAGTTACATTTCTATTTTTGTATATAGTGTGCTTTGGGTAGAAATGATTTAGGATTTCTGGGTTTAAGCTAAGCCAAGACCCTCCTTAATGCGATAAGATCGTCTAGAGTAATACCTCTACAATCATCTCCTAGAGTGTAGGACAAGTAGTCGACCCATGGCCTACTTACCAAACCAAGGGCTGAGATTTAAACTCATCAAAACGACATCGTTTTGGTGCATAAATTGGGGAAAAAAAGAAGAAGAGAAACAACCAAAAACAGAGTAAGAAAGAGACAAAAAGAGAGAGAAAGAGAGAGATAAGAACAACAAAACAGAGTGAGAGAGAGACAAGAAGAGAGAGAGAGAAGAAAATGTGTTACAGTTAGTGGATTCGTGCTTGTTGCTACAGTCTCTGATCTGTGCTTCTGTTGGCTTCATTTGTACAGTCTCTAATCTGTGCTCCGAAGTTGACGATGGTGTACAAGAAGATGACGAATCCACCGACTTTAACATCTTCTCTCTCTTCTTGTCGACTAAGTGACAAAGCCATTCTTCTATCACCGACTTCACCTACCCTTACCCTACTCCGACCGCTCCTTTTTCTCTTCTTCTTCTTGCTGTCTACGGCCAGCAAAGCCATCTCCAGTAACTTCTCTTTCTCCTTCTCCAACTCCTTCTCCTTACCTTTCTCTCTTCCTCCTCTTTTTCTCTACAAACCGGCAGTATACATACATACATAGAGAGAAATAGATTTCTAGAGAGAATTTTTATGATTTGTCGTTGTTGTTGTTTTTTTTTTTTTTTTTTTTTTTGAAAAAATTTTGAATCTGGGAACTCAATATATACCTACAGAGAAATTAATTTCTAGAGTGAGAATTTTCATGATTTGTCGATTTTTTTTTTTTTTTTTTTTTTTTTGTATTATTTGAATTTGGAACTCAAGGTATAATAGAAAGAAATTTTTTTTTTTTAAATATTTAAATGTGGGATTATGGTATGGATTTGTGGTTGCAAATCAAGTACCTTGAGTTTCTGGGTTTTTAGATCTCTAGGATCCGACCATCAACAAAGTGACTGGTGAGATTGTAGTTCACGATTAGGCAAATTTGACTGTAACATCTTCTTCTCTCTCTCTTCTTCTCTCTTCTTCTCTCTCTCACTATGTTTTAGCCCTTCTCTCTCTCTCTAACTCTCCTTAGGAACTGAGTGAAAAGTGAAATCCAAAAATTTGAATTTTGAAATATATTTTTTTTCAATTTACTCACCAAAACGACGTCGTTTTGGTAAGTTTAAATCTCAGCCCTTGATTTGATAAGTGGGCCACGTGTTGGCTACTTGTCCTTTACTGTAGGAGATAATTGTAGGGTATTACCCTAGAGGAGCTTAACGCCTCCTCAATGGCACCTTTATAGATAGATCATCTTTATTTCATTCTTAGGCCTTGTCTGTTAATAGATTATTTAATGTTACAAATTCAAACTTAATTAACAAAAAATTATTTAAAATTATCATCTAATAGTTCACATTGATTCTAGACATGGAACACATTAACATTCCGGGTAAATTCCGAGACCGAACCTATCCTAGATTATTTTGATCAAAAAGTCAAAAAATAATTATAATGGGATATTTTGGAAAGTTGGTTAAAAGTTGACTTTTTGATTTTTGATTTTTTTTTTTTTTTTTTGTCTTTTTGTGAATAAAAAATGTGAGAGGTGACGTAACTCAAAATGAGTTAAAAGTCAAAAATTAACTTTTAACCAACTTCCCTAAGTGCCCCAAGTTATCACATAACTTTTTTTACTTTTTTTTATACGAATTTTTATTTAAAAGAAACAAAAAAAAAAAGGCTATTAAAATAATTCAATTCCAAATGAGCTTTTAACTAAAGTTTTGCTTTAAGCTTTGTAATTAAAGGCCGTTTTATTCATTTGATTCAATTAAAGGCCGTTTTGACAACAAAAAAATAAGTTGACAAGTGAAATTATCAAAATACTCTCGCGTGTATGGCATTTGAAAAATATTAGTGGAGTATAAAATGATAATTTCACAAAAATGCATGAGGGTAATATATAAAATTTATAATTTTATAAATGATGTGGCACCATATTATAATAAGGTCTTATTTGGTAACTTTCAGTTTTAGTCAAAAAATAAAAATAAAAAAATCATTATAAATTATCATATCACCCTCTCTACTTTTCGGCATATCTTTTCGTAAAAAATTAAAAAAATTACTAAAATAGCATGTTCTTAAATAATGCCTTATTTTCCACACAAAAAAAAAAAAGGCAAAAAAATTTCTTATTTAGCACTCCTCAAATAATTTTGTGAATAAACCAAAAAATAAGAAAATAAACCCAAAAAATTATTTATTTCCATCTTCTCAAAACAACGTTTAGTTCACTTTAATGGATTGGAATAGAATCATCAACTCATCAAAATATTTATTTCTATATTTGGTTGAATTTAAAAGTTATAAAAAAATATATATTATAAAAAAAAAAAATATCATTCACTATCGTAATAGAATAATTATCCTAAAGTAAAGACTGAGAAATAATCATTACAACATCATTCTACATAAATCTTTTTAAAAATTTTACAGCTCCTAAGGCCTCGTTTGGGGAGTGGCTATTTTAGTCAAAAAGTCAAAAAGTTACTAAAAGTTGTCACATCATCTCTCTACTTTTCTGCACATCTTTTCGTAAAAAGTCAAAAAATTACTAAAATAGCCTGTTCCCAAACGAGGCCTAAATCATGATTATTATAGCTTGTTTGGGAAAGTAGGATAAAAATCGACTCTTTGATATTTTTGATTTTTTAAAAAGATATATAACAAAGTAAAAAAATGATCAGTGTGTTTGGTTTGAGTTTTTTGAATTAAGTAATTTGAAATTTTAGTTTTTTATTTTTCGTTTTTTTTTTTGTTTTTAATAAATATTTTTAAAATTTTAAGCATTTTTTTTAGTTTTTTAGATGTATCTTATTTAGATGTGTCTAAAAAGTAAAATATTTGTGAAAAAATATTTTAAAAAATTCATAAATACAAAAAAATATGAAAAATGTACTGAATTTTAGTTTTTTTTTTTTTGTATTTTTTTATATTTAGTGGATTTTTTAAAGATTTGTTTTACAAAAATTATACTTTTTAAGTGTATTTATGTTAGGTGTGCCTAAAAATTAAAAAAATTACTTAAAATATTAAAAAAATTCAGTAAAAACAAAAAAATACAAAAAATAAGAAAATAGAATTTTTTTTAAAATGTTTTTTAAAAAAAATAAAACCAAACAAAGTATATGATTTTAAAAAATAAAAAAAAAAACTAAAAAAAATTATTTTTAACAGAATTGTCAAAACAAGTCTATGTAGTCTGCCATATGCTATTTTTGAGATAAGCTTTTAAATAAAGGAAAACGAGTGGGAGCATTAATTAGTACCATCACTAATGATGTGGTAGTAAGTCCCACCCACTTCCACAATATTGTTGTGTCTATTTTTTTTTTTTTTGACAAAGTGGGTGCCACATCATTAGTGGTTGTTTTAGAGCGTCACTTTTAGTGGTCTCTAGCATTGCCCTTAAATAAATATTATTTTGGACCTCGGTGAAACAAAGTCTTCTGTCACCCAAAAAAAAAATAGCAAAATTAAAAAAATAAAACAAAACAAAACAAAACAAAAACACATATAGTTATGATTGTTTGATATTTGCACTATGTGAAAAGTAAGTTAAAAGTTAATTTTTTTTAAAAAAATTATAAAAAGTATGTAAAAAAAATAAAGAGATGATGTGACTTAAAATAGTTAAAAAATTAATAAACTAACTTTTAACTTAATTACCAAAAGAGACCAGAATTACAGTTTGCCCTATTTTCATCCAACCTACCTAAATAATTCAATACATTTATTTTGTAAAATCAGTTAAGAAAATTATTTAGACTGTGTTTGGTTAGAAAATTTGAGAATAGATTTGAAAAGGAAAAGAGAAAAAATAAGTGACATGTAAATAAAATATATTTATATTTCACATACTTTCACACATATTTTCCCTTTCTTTTCCTTTTTTTCTAAATCTCTTTCTAAATCGTCCAATCAAATATAACATTAGGCAAAGATTTATGCTCTTAGAGATTCATACTTAAATACACACATGCGCGCGCGCACACATACACACAAAATATTATTATTAAAATTATGTAGTCTATTTTTTTCATGATTTTGTGATTTGAACAGCCTAGGTACACACACAAAAAATATTATTATTAAAATTATGTAGTCTATTTTTTTCATGATTTTGTGATTTGAACAGCCTAGGTTGTGTTTGGTTTGTGTTTCAAACCATGATTCCACACTAATTATTAATCCCCTATTTGTTTACAGTTTTCAAATCATAATTCTAAATCAATTTTAAAACACATTTTGAAAACTTGTTTGGTAAACCAGAGAATTTTTTGAATTTTTGGTCTACCTGATCGTCCGCCCGGACATTCGCCTGGACAGATTTTGAATTTGGGGTCTACATGATCGTCCAGCCAGTTGACTAGAAAAGTGGCTTTTATAAATATATATATATGTATATATTAATTGGCACCAGTTATCTGGGAAAAAATTTTATATTTGGTTTTGATATTTTTTAAATATAGAAAATATTTTTTTGAGATCAAAATGACAAATTATTTGAACATTTATTTAAAATTAACAAAAAAAATTTTGAAATAAAAATTAAATTTTTTAAAAATATAAAAATAATAACATTTTATTTTAATATTTTAAATAAAAAAATATTTTCAAAATTTTTTTAATAAAAAAATTATTTTTTGTCAATAATTATTTATTTAAATTGAATTTTAAAAAAAAATTTGGTTATGAGTTTTGAATAAAATTTTTAATAGAGTTTTAAGTTGTGTTTTTTGTTATGAATTTTAAAATTAAGTTTTGAATTTTTTTTTTTAAAACTCATAATCAAATAACTTTTCACAAACTCAACACTCATTTCAAAAATTTAACACTCAATTCAAAACTCAAAACCAAACAATTTTTTTCTTTTCAAATCGTAATTTTAAAACTCACAAATTCAAAATACAACTCCACACTCAAATAATATTTCTAAACACAAACCAAACGCTACCTTAATTTTTTTACATGAATAATTTACTCAAAAAATCTCATAAATTAAACGGTTTGAATTCTTCCACACAAAAGACAAATTAAGTGGACACTAACAACAAAAACTAAAAAAAAATATTAAATATAGTGATAATATCATTTTATATAGTGTTATTGACTAATAAAAGTCACAAAAAAATTAGTCAATAAATTTTGTCTCTTGAGTTGACATTTTCAGAAATGCTTCTGACCTCTAAAACTTGATCACTAAATCGACACTAATGACGTGGCTGCCAACGTGGAAAGCTGAGGCACACTCGCCCGTTTCTCCCTCTTTCTTATTCATTTCAAATTTCAAATTCTTTTTCACAAAACATTTGAAGACTCTCTCTCTCTCTATTCTTCATTCTCTTCTCTTCTCTGCGTTTGTCGACGAGCTCTCGACGAGCGTAGCTCTCCAACCCCGGCGACGATCGAGGTTGAACGCAGCTTCTACAACCCCGACGAGCTCAGCTTCTCACGAGAACGACGAGCACAGCTTCTCAACACGACCGACGACGACCGACGACAACCGAGTCTCTCTCCGTCTTCACAGATCTGTCTTCACAGGTCAGTTCTCTCTCTCTCTCTATATATATATATATATTTATATATCTATATCTATACGCCCTGATTTGTTGAGATTTTTGACTTTGATTTCATGCCCTGATTTATATCTATGTATATCTCTATATCTATATGCCTTGATTTGTGTCTTTCACTTTGATTTCATCTGTTTAGGACAATTTTGATTATGATTTTGGACAGATTTTGGCCAAAAAAAAAATAATTTTAACTTAATTGACAATTTTAATTGTAATTTTTTTTTTTTTTTTTCTGTGCAACTTATTGAGAGAACAGTGACCCTAAGGTTTGTCAAATTCAAAAAAATTTGTTTGGAGGAAAAAGAACATTTCAACTTTAATTGAAAAAAAAATTCACAACACATTTCAATTGAAATCAGTTTGTTTAGAGGAAAAAAAACAGTCTAAAGTTTGTTTGTAATGGGTTACCTCATATTTTGGATTGATGGGTTAGAGTCATTATGTGTTGTATTGAAATCTTTGGGCAATTGAGTTTATTGGAGAGACTGTAGTTCTCATGATTCTATGAAGCAGAAAGTTGATATGCACATAATAAGCATGTTTCATCCAAGTTCTTTTGTTTTTTTACATTAATTTTCAAATTTTGAAGGAGAATTAACAATTTAGTGTAAGTTTAAAAAAAAAATTCAGATCAATGCTAAAGTTTACAAACTTCAATAATTAAAATTAAGAGACCTGCAGAAACTGTTAGAATTAAGAGACCTGCAGAAAAAAGAATTGAAAGCATTGAAAAGGGCACCCAAGACATGGAACTAGCAACTGCATAATACATAGTAAGTAAAGCATATGTGCAATGTAGCTGAAATTTTCTGTAATGGAAATGTGTAAAAGCTTAGATGATTCAAAGAATGAAGCATCTGGTTGAAATATAAGGGTCAAACAGGATTTGCCTAAAAAATATAAAATATATATTTGGTGGAGAATATATAAAAATGCTTAAGGATATGGCCTCTTTGCTAACTTGCAATTTTAATTGATCTGTAGACTGCTTTATGCTTTTTACATACTATAAATCAGAGTTTCTAAATATGGAACGAAAATACTTCATCTGATATACAACTTTTGGTCATCAATTATTCAGCTTCAACTTGTGGCATCAACAAAAGCTTGCATGCTTTTATGTGGTATTTTGTTATGATGAAATTGAAAAAGATTGTAGAACTATTGCTGAGCCACCATTTGTAGTGTAGTAGCTGAGGAAGAGTGGAAGTGAAGGAGACAAAGAGGAGAGATTATAGAGAGAACCAAGTTGGCTTGGTTCGATTATTGGTTTTACTATTTTCTACTAGTTAATATTTAGAATGCCATAATTAGAACAGTTACTAAAGCTAGACACAGCTTAGTTGGGCCAATTGTAGAAGACTTGCATAGTGCCTATCCAGGCCTATTCAATTGAGGAATAAAGACTATTTCTCATGAATGATGCAAGACAACAATGCTGCTGTCCTCTTCAAGTCTTTTGTTGGACTTGGTTGGATTCTGTTCCACATATTTTAAAGAAGCTCTTACTTCTGTATAGATTGTACCTTCTTTACTTGAGTAAGATATATGTGTGTATATGTATATTCAGTTTGGTTTGGGACCTTGAGTAAACTGACCCTGCAATACATAGCCAAACAGCCTTTTTTTTTTTTTTTTGAAGTCTAAAACTTTGAACTGGGAGCAAAACAGAAGCACTGATGAATAGAGCCAAAACAAGCCAATCAGGTTTTGGTTCATATTCTAGCTTTCACCAAGAATATGTAGAATGTGGCCCTTGTAGAGGTCAGTACTATGATTTCTTTGGGTGAGCTAACACTTCAACTAATAACTGATATCACATATGCCATATCAAGGCCATAGCTTTGAATGCACTTAAGTTCTCAATTTTCTGAGTTCCCATTTGGGAACATATCAGCTGCATGCTATTTTTCTTTCCGCATTGGACAGTTGAACCTCACCTAATATAAACATATGAGTCCTTTTACATTAATTTTCTAATTTTGAAGGAGAATTAACAATTTAGTGTAAGTTTAAAAAAAAAAATTCAGATCAATGAAACAAGTGAAGTGAAAGTACAAACGAATACTAGTATTATGTACATTAACCAATTATTCACTTTTTAATAGTATAGTTAAGTACACCAGTTATGAAAAAACTACTAAACCATTCTAATAAAATTTTAATTATTAAAAAAGTATGAGAACAACAAGAATAGAACACACTAAACTTAAGAATTTGTAGCATGAACATGATTGTGTTGATTGAATTATTTACATGATTTAAAATTTTCCACAAGTTCTGGAATAAATTCCAACTTACAGCAATAAATTCCATGTCTCTCTAGTTACCTATTTATAGAGTTCTAGTTAACTTTATTGGTAGATGAGGAATAATAATATCTACTAAACCCAAGGGAATTTGAGACATATTCCAACAGCTCATCTCACAACCACTACACACAAGACCAATTGCATTTAAAAGTGCATGCCTAGCATGATGTTATAATCATGCTGATTGGCCATCACCTATGGCCCAAACAGTGGCCACCCCTAGCCTTCATTTTGATTTTGGTTTGCCCCAATTTTACATTACATTGGATTTGCCTAAAAATCTAAAATATATATTTGGTGGAGAATATATAAAATTGCTTAATCATCCTTCAAGCCACTGCCAAATCTTTCTTTCATCATGTTTTTTGTGGACACTGAGTTATTTTGTGGACACTAAGTGACAGCAACATTAATGAATTTTGTGTGTTGGTCATAGAAACAAGTTGACAACAAGCATAATTAATTATAGAAATAAATTTTGTGTGGTCCATAGAAATAAATTTTTTGTGCAACTTATTGAGAGATAATTGACATCCTTTTGTAAGATTGTTAACACAGATAATTGACAGATGCTTCAACTTATTTGTCTATTTGAACACAGATGCTTCAACTTATTTGTCTATTTGTCTATTTGAACACAGATGCTTCAACTTATTTGTCTACGGTATCAAGTTCAAGTTTTTAAGTCATGGTGAATCATTTTTAGGGAAGAGACTGATTCAGTTTGCGAGACAAGGGATTCATTTAGCGATTCATTCAGCGATGAGAGTGAGAGCGAAAAGTTATCGAGATGGGATGGATGTTCATCTGAGGAGGGAGTGTATGAGCAAGAGAGCCTTTGGCATCTCAATGATAGACTGGGCTACCGCTATTTTCAGTATTTTGAGAGATCAACTCCTTATGGAAGAGTGCCTCTCATGGATAAGGTAACCATTTTCTCAGTTCAGTTTTCTCTTTTCCCTTTTGAACAGTTCAAAGTTTGCTTGTAGCTTTTATATGTTCTTTACTTTCATTAACATTTGCTCTGTTTTTAACTTCCTTTTGGGTATTTAATATATGTATTTTTTAATTGAACATAGGAGTTATGAACATTGTTCTGGATATGTTAGAATCATTTGAATTCCTTTTCATGACAGGCATCTGATAAAGATCTGCTGAAACTTTTGACTTTTGAAGTTTTTTGAAAATTAGAAAATTAGGAAGAGCATTTTCTGCTGGATATGTTGGACATTTTTTTCCTGGGTAATTTGAAAATTAGGAAGAGCATTTTCTATAGTTGCTAAATCTCTAAATGGAAGAGCATTTTTTGGTTAAATTTTCTTAAAGCAATAGTATTTGCCTGGGTAATTGGAAAATCAGAAGGTATTCTCTTGGCCCCTTTGGCACAGTATATATATATTCTTTTATTTTCACCTTTCTTAGACATTTTCTTTTCCTAGATACCAATTTATTTGCGAAAAAAATAAAAATATGCATTGGTGTTGTGGACAGATATGGACCTTGAAGATGACATGGGTAGTGCTGAAAGGAAGAGAAAGGCAGCAGGGGAGGGGATCTCACTTCCTCCATTTGGTTTGGCCACTTATAAGATGCAAGGCAATGTGTAGGTCTCGGGCAAGAGTGGCAGGGACCAAGAGAGGTTAATGTCGCTTTTGAGCGTGGCAGATTCATGGCTAAAGCAGCTGAGGGTCCAGCACCATGACTTCAACTACTTCACGGGGATTCGGCGTGGCTGAAAAATATCACACAAGCTTCATGATTCACTCCCCCCAACCCCCCCATCACCAAAGCGATTTTCCTAACTGCCAGAAATCCTTGTTTTTTTGGCCTTTTGGTTTTGTGGTGTTGCTTAATTTCAAGGAATGGCCTAACCAAAAAATAAAAATAAAAAAGAGAGTGAGGATTATAGTTGATGGTTGTCTTTGTTGAGCCCTGTGATGTTTGATTTGAGCATGCTAAAGATTAGAGTTGAGACTCTTTTTGTTTTAAATGTCGGAGAAAAGCAATTATTCTAATTTCGGAGACAGAACGAAACAAGAACAAGCTTTTTTATTGTTGTCCGGGTTGCAGTGGGTTTATTGGATGGTGTTTGCCTACAAATTCACAACGTAGGGAGGAAGAGCAATTTTAATTGGTGTTACATTAATTATGAAGATGTACTAATTTTTATACAAGTTAGAACATGTAATTAGTGTTGTATTAATTATGAAGATGATATGTATGACGATTTATGATATATGACAAATATGGCTTGAGAAGTATGAATATGTAACCTATGTGGATTGTTTGTTATCTGATTGGGACTTTGAAAGTTATTTGTTTGTCTGTTTGAACACATATTATGAACATATTTTGGACTGATTTTGGGTTGATTTTGGACTGATTTTGGACACATGTTCTGCTGATTTTGGACATGTTTTGGGCTGATTTTGGACAGATTTTGGGCACATTATGGACTGATTGTGGGCAGATTTTAACACATATTTTAGACACATTATGGACTGATTGTGGGCACATTCTGCTGATTTTGGACATGTTTTGGGCTGATTTTGGACAGATTTTGGGCACATTATGGACTGATTGTGGACAGATTTTAACACATATTTTAGACACATTATGGACTGATTGTGGGCACATTATGGACTGATTTTGGGCACATTATGGACTGATTTTCTGCTAATTTTAACACTGGTTTGAACACATATTTTAGACACCTTAGGACTGATTGTGGACAGATTTTGGACATGTTTTTGACAGATTTTGGACATATTTTAGGCTGATTTTGGACTCATTCTGGACAGATTTTGGACTGATTATTATGAAAAGTTATTTGTTTGTGTTTGAACACATATTTTGGACAGATTTTGGACATGTTTTTGACAGATTTTGGGCTGCTTTTGGACTGATTTTGGACAGATTCTGGTTTGAAGACAGATGTTCAACACAGATTTGAACACTGGTTTGTCTGTTTTTTAACACTGGTTTGAACACATATTTTAGACACATTATGGACTGAACACTGGTTTTTGACACAGTTTGAACACTGGTTTTCAACATAGATTTGAACACTGATTTGAAGACAGATTTTTAACACAGATTTGAACACTGGTTTTTGACACAGTTTTAAACACATTTTTTTTTCACACAGGTTTTTCAAGATAGATCCAAACACAGGTTTTCTTCACACAGATTTGGAACACATTTATGGGACAGATTTTTTCAAACACAGATTTTGGAACACATTAAATCTGGAACAGACAGCGCACAAATACAACATCAATTGGGAACATTAACTATAACAACAAAGTAGGGAACAACATCAATTTGTTCTTAACCAAAAATACATTAAATAAACTATTCAAAACAAAATAAACTCCAAGTTTAGTCACATAAAAGGCATTACAATTACAAGTTTCCAACTAACGAAAACTACCACCATGGTCATTGCGGTCCATGTGTACATTCAAGTCAACAAATGAAGACGGTACGGCTCCATAAATTTGATGTGTAGCAATCATGGATTGTTGAGTTGTCATAAATCCCGGTGTGCCTCCAATACAGTCTGACGGGGTCAGAGATGTGCCAACTCCATAAATTTGAGTTGGGGCATTCATGAAACTTTGTCCTCTCATAATATCCACACTTGCCGGGGTGAGAGATGTGCCTCCAACAGCATTGACCATGTGTCCCTATTCAATTAAAATGAAATGTTAAAACCAGTTTGCTAAACATTATTGAAAAACAGTTTGCTCGATGTACACATACCGGCACACACATACTATTTTCCATGCCAATCATACAAGGATAAAGCTCTCTACGTGCACTACGTTCAGGTTGAGATTGAGATTGACATTGACCTTCACCTTCACCTTCAATCACCTTAGTACCCTATATTGACAAAGGTTAATAAATGGCTCAAATGTATGACATGATTACAATAAAATATGAGTTTAATAGACAGTAATGATACAAAACGGATGGATATGTATAAAAACCAATCAATTTACCTTTGATTTGTTATGTTTTCTTTTGCTTGCCTTCAACCGATTGACTATTTGATCTACTTTGGCGACCTTTCTTTTAGTAACTGGACGACCTTTTCGGCGAGCAACCAAAGGACTAAGCAACTTGGTATGACTGATTGCCTTTCTATTAATGCTGCCAATTGGGGAAGATGGGACATTACTAGTAATAGGTGGTACATTACTAGTCGAAGGTGCTACATTACTCCCACCACCTTCATCATCTTTCATCACTTTCGCCTTGATTTCATCCAACCCACGGTCAATAAGTTTTATCTTCCCTTCAGAGTTTCCAGCAAATTGTATAATGCCAATCAATTTTCTATTCATCTTATCATATACCTTTGCATTGAAATCATCCCCAAAGCCAGTGTATGTGGTTTTTATGCATGTGTACCCTCTATCCAAATTTTTTCTCCATCGTGGTAGAATGTATTTATTTGGAACCTCATTTATGCATCTTGCAATGAGCACAACGAATGAGTGAGCACACATGATGCCCCTAAATTCAAACAACCGGCACATACATTGCACATCAAATTCTGTTGAATTATAATAGACAACAAAGTCCACATGTTTCATCTTCCCAAAAACTACCACGGCTTCCTTCACAAAATATGTACAAATTGAACCCTCTTCTTTGACAAGAAACGGTTGACAATAAACTAGCCTCTTCATCTCAGCTTGAACTTCTTTGAATTTTGCATTGGTGTACGCATCTTGAAATTGTTTCTCAAAACCATACACAGTTAGGCAATCAAAGACTTTGTGCCGAGACTTGAAGTCAGCTTTCTTCTCTTTCTCTACCTTACTTCTCAAGGCATTGTCATATTGTTCAACAAATTGTTTTAATGTAGTCTTTGGGTTGACATATCCATCAAAAAAGGCATTCATGCTCTCACTTCGTTGTGTCGTTGACATGCCAGCCCAAAAAATATCTTTGACATAGACAGGAACCCATCGATGTCGCTCATCATATAACACCCCCAACCACTGATTCTCATAAAGATTGAATTTTGCAATCATCTCTTTCCATTTCATCTCAAATTCATCTTTTGTGAAAGTGTCATACACTGCGTTTTGCAAATCCATCTTCATGGATTCATATTGGGAATACCCTTTCAACTTCTCCGGAATCTTCTTCATGATATGCCATAAACACCATCGATGTCGAGCATTGGGGAAGACTATTTCTATAGCCTTTTGCATAGCTTTGCACTGATCAGTTATTATAGCTTTTGGAGGATGATCTGATATGCAATTTAACCATGATTTGAATAGCCAAACAAATGTATCAGTGTCTTCGCCAGATAATAGGCCACAACCAAGCAAAATCGACTGTCCATGGTGGTTAACTCCTACAAACGGAGCAAATGGCATATCATATTTATTAGTGAGGTAAGTTGTATCAAATGAAACAACATCTCCAAATTCTTCATAAGCTGCCCGACTCATTGCATCCGCCCAAAACAAGTTTCTTATGCGAAAGTCAGTATCAACATCAATCATATAATAGAAACTCGAATTTTGTGCGTGCATTCTCAAAAAATACTTTTGAAGTGCATCGGAATCTCCTTCTCCAAGCCTCAACTTTCTAGCTCTCTCAATGTAATTCCTTGCATCTCGCTCATCAAATGTTAAAGACTCATAACCCCCAGCTTCAACAACCATTGAGTTATAATTTCTAGACACCCCAATCCCTGCTTAATCATTAATTTCTAATCTTCTCTTCACAGGACTAAGGATTTTCTTATTCATTGCAAAATGGCGTGAGTCGGTGGGGATCAAGTCATGATTATGCTCAAGGTTAACTGTGGTTAACATAAATCTCCCATCCTTTTGTAGGCTTGCTCGAACCCTTGCTTTGCAATCAATTTTTGTAGACAGAGATGGCTTTAAAGGGTTTACTTCTGATTTTTTAATTCTCTTCCCCGATCGAGAACATTCAATCCCAAAATATCTTAATTCCCCATCATCGCCAATAACTTGTGTTTTACAAGCTATAGAAAACCCAACATGTTTAGCATATTTGGCATAAAATGTGTACGCTTCTTGCTTTGAGGTAAAACACATACCCCTCTTAGGTTCCTCAACTTCTTCACTCTCATTTAATAAAGGATTCTCAACGCTATTTGAATCAATCTCCATTTCTGCTCATTCAAAAATTAAAATGAAATCAAATGATTTAATAACAGATTATTATAATAATAGAAACTCAATTCCAGTAAAAACACATTGGAAGCAAACAGGATCAGTCCCATGGTTGTCTTCAAGGAACCACCATTGGTTTCATTAACTCAAATGTTTCATAAACTTATAAACATTTATCTTGAACTGTTTTTTTGAACTGTTATAAACATCTGAGTTTATAAACATCTATAAACATCTGAGTTTATAAACATTAGGTCCATTGAACTGTTATAAACATCTATCTTTAACTGTTTTTTAAACATTTATCTTGAACTTATAAACATCTAACTTATAAACAGGGGATTTCAGAACAGATTTTTTTTTTTAATTTTAATTTCTGAACAGATTATATATGTATGTTTACCGGTTACCAGTTATCCTTTCAATAACAAATTATATGTAT
This sequence comes from Camellia granthamiana, assembly GCA_036172215.1. Classification (NCBI taxonomy): domain Eukaryota; kingdom Viridiplantae; phylum Streptophyta; class Magnoliopsida; order Ericales; family Theaceae; genus Camellia; species Camellia granthamiana. The sequence goes on from JAXFYN010000454.1 coordinate 76,924, forward strand.
GTTATACTCTGTTATATATATGTTTGGTATAATCTGATATATATATATATATATATATATGTTTAACAGATTATAAAAATCTCTTCAATGTATGTTTATATATATATATTTCATTACAGAATACAACTATAATTTAAATGGTGGAGGAGAGGGATGACAATCGGACAGAAACTGACCTGAACGAGGGAGAGGGAGAGCTCTGCAAATGCTTGACCAAGAGAGGGAAGACAGAGAGGGACACGAAATCTGCAAACGGAGATAGCGAATGAACGCTTGACGGTGGAGGAGAGGGACGGCGGTGGAAACCCCGTTACAATTTACACGGTGGAGGAGAGGGACGCCGATCACAACTTCAGCGGGAATAGAGTTGAAACGCGATTTCTTCTCCTCTGTTATCAGATTTTTGAGCGGGAATTTTTTTTTTTTTTCCTTCTCACAGTGCGTGAAACACACGCACTGTAATGTGAAAGTGTCATTTTTTCTCCCTTCTTGGATGCCACGTAATTAGAGCTGCTCCTAGTGCTCATGTTTTAGTGGTATGTATCGGAACTGTAACATTATTATATGATTCTTACCCCAACTTAAAATTACTTATTGAATAATAATATTGTCCCGTAATATAACATTACACTTAATATTTGGAAAATTATATTATACACATCACTTACTATATACACTATTAAGTTATGTCATTTTTTTTTAATTATGATTAATTTTCTTATTTAGTTATAATTTGTGATATTTTAGCTATGTTTCATATGTTATTTTTTTTTATGAATTTTTTTAATTATGAGTTAAAAAATATAAAATTATATTATTCTTTTCTTTAATTATAAAGTGAGTGTTTGAGAAGTTGTTATTTTAGTAGGCTATTTTAATTTTTGGTTATTTTAATATGCTAAAATTTTTATGTTTGAGAAGTTAGTTGATTTTTTTTGTAATTGGATATGATGTTCGTAAGAGAAAAAATAAAATAATTATAAATGTGATATGACATTTTATCTTATTAACTATTTTAATCTATTTTATCATTTCATAAATTTTAACCCAAAAAAACCAAAAAAAAAATGTGACCCATGGTCTCGCAAGGGTCTATAATTGCTCCATTACATAGGCGTGATGGCGTCAGAGCAATGACGTGTTAGTTTGCTAATCATGACATCATTTTTTTCAATGTTGAGCACTATGAAAAAAATAATATTATAAAATATTTTATGAAAATTATCCACTTTTAAATTGTATGTACGATAAATATTATACATTAATCAAAATATAAAATAAAAAAAAAATTTCATAAAACATTTGTTGCATGCAGCCAGAACCATTTTCTTCCCTTATTGATACAGCAGTTCTCATTCCTTTCAATTTGGTCAGTTTCTACAGCGATTGAGCTAGAGTTACTACACGCGTGATACATATGTGACATATGTTTAGAGTAATTTTAGGGGTTATAAAAAAGAAATATGAAATGTTTCTTGAAATTTTTTTATTATTGGATTATATATATAATAAAATATTATATATTAATTAAATGATGAAAATATTTTATAAATTATTTTATGATTTTTTTTTTAGTGATCTCTAACATTATACATTTTTTTATTGTATATTTATTTATTTTTAAATGTTTAGTGGAGAATTCCATGCAACACGTGATTAAAAAAAAAGATCTCAAGATTTGATCTTTATAATACAATAAAAATACAATAAAATTTTAAATTCTAATTTTATGACCTGTTTTCAATTTAAATTATTTTTCCATTTTCGTTAGGTAAAACTAACAACCAAAAAAAAAAAAAAAAAAAAGAGAGAAAGAATATTTTAGTCATTAAATTCAATGTATATATACATATATAAAATGTAGATAGGTATATATACATTTAAGTTTAAAAACTAAAATATCTTTTTTAGTAAGTTTTATTTAACAAAAATAAACTGACAGTTCAAATTGAAAATAAATAAAAAATAAATTAAATTTAAATTGATAAAATTAAAAATTAAAAATTAAAAATTTATTTCATTTCAGGAGTCAAATCTTGAGATTTCCTTTTATAATTATTCCATATTTGAATTAAGAAATGGTAAGAAGTAGAGGGTAAATTGAAACCATAGGCAGGATCTTCCAAATCAGGTGTATCAATTATGTCTGGATGTGGTTCATCTGCACAAAATCAACACGATTACTCTCAAATCCGTCTCTTGAGAACATAAATAACAAAGTTTAACAATTAAACGACACAATATTGGAGTGAAAAAATTGATAAAGCTCATTACGATTACAAACAAAATTGACAAAGTCAACAGGAATAGGAGAAGGACCTGGAGGACAAATTGGCGATAGCGGTGGCAGTAGTGGTGGCAACAATATAACATTCTATTTCATATTGAAATCAACAATAGATAACAAAAAAGATATTTCTAAATAATTTTCTATAAGTAGTTTTTAATTGTTGTTCATCGTGTTTTTGTAATTTGATTTTCAAATTTATTTGAAACTAAGTATTCGAACAAACTCTATATGTTTGAAATTAAGTATTCGGACAAATATATTTTGTTCGTCATTTGAGTACTCATATGAAACAACTTGAAACCAATTTTTTTGTATTCGACACCGAGTATTTGAACAAACGTCATATGTTTAGAATTAAGTATCTGGATAAATATATTTCATTCGGCACTGAATATCTATATGAAACAACTGGAATTGATTTTCTTGTGTTTGGCACTGAGTATTCGGAAACCAGTAGTCACTGGTGGATGTAGAGTGGGAGGAGATCTTCGTTTGGCACTGAGTAATCTTTTTCGTCGCTTGAAATTTTCTTCTAATTTTGTTCCTCTGTTTATAGGTAATAGGGTATACAAAGTAGATTTATATAGGGGTTTTAGGGTTAGGATGGGTATTATTTGAGGTGTCCAACCAAATAAATAAAATTTTAAATTTGTTATTGGAGTGTTTTAAAGTAATGGAATGTCCAACCTAATTCTTGAAGTGCATTTAGAGCCTCCCAGTGAATTGGAGTCGATACGAGGCTTACATACCATTTTACTCTTCAAATTTTCCCTTAATACTGTGACAAGGTTTACTAATGGGAAGGCTGGCCAGATATTTCAATTCAATTATATAAGCAAGCAAGCAGCAACAAAAAAATTGAAGAAAATTTTATAGTGACATTGACAAAAAACACAATGATGTAGTGATGTGTTATGATTCAATTAGTAGAGAAAATTACATTCAGTGTAAAATTAAAATTAAAAAAAAATTACACATCAATAGTAAATTTTATAAATATAAATAATTAAATTTCTAAATTTTTTCATATATTTGTAAATTTTTTTCAACATATCAGTAATTGTGATTCCCCCAGTCAAAGTGTAATTCACCAACCATATTGTATCGTCACTCTCATGGCATCACGCTTAGGAAATGTACTCATGTATTTGCAATAATGGACGCTTCCAAGGGACCATATGGGTCACATCCAATTTGCTGCTGAGTCCCTTTGGTCCATTTGGATTGATTTTTTTAAAGTGTCACTGGAAATTTTAGTAAAATTAACTGGATATAGCTTAATTGTTATTAATCGTTGTGAAAGGTAAATACGGATGTCTGAAAAGTTAGAGGATCAATCATTGTCAAATATAAAAATTGATTCTTTATTATTTATCTCTCGTTATATTATTACTTGATTAAAATACTGTCCACATTAATGTAACTCTTCCTATCTTAAAAAAAATGGATTTTTTACTGATAAATTTTATTTAAAGGTGTTCTAACTCAAGAAGTCCATGAAAAATTTTTTTAACCCACTTAGTCCCATGTATTTATACTTTTATTCTATAAAATCATTTTTCTTGATTTATACTATTTTCTTAGATTCTTATGTCCTATGTATTTATACTCTTATGCCAAGGCATAAGAAATTTCATACACAAATTAAATTATATTGATATTATTATTTTATATTATTATATAATGTGAATATGTTTTTAATTGATAACACATTAAAAATAATGTGAACATTCTCTTTCATCTGATGTGAATATATTTTTAATTGACAACACATTAAAAATAATGTGAACATTCTCTCTTATCTGATGTGAACGTTCACAAGACCTTTTCAAAAAATTCCCTTACATTTAATGTAGTGATGTGAACATTCACAACATGTGAACTTTCTTATTTTTAAATTGACAACACATTAAAATAGTGTTCATTATATTTTTAATTGACAACACATTCTTATACACAACATGTAGTAATACGAACATTCACAACATATGAATATTCTCTCTCATCTAACATAGTGATGTGAACGTTCACATTCATATGCTTTAGTATGAATATTCACATCAACACAATGACAAAAAATTCATTTTAAATTAATGTGAATATTCATTTCAAATACATGATGTGAATATTCACATCATGTAATTGACAACACAATGACAAAAATTCATTTCAAATTAATATGAATATAATGATAGTCAACATCTTGATGCATGAAAACTGCCAAAACATAATGACAATCAACATTAAATATCAACATTAATAGGGGTAGGAAAGATTGAGGGTATTTTGGTCTTCTTACCTCAAATAGGACTTAATGGAATACTCAAAAAAAAATATGGGTTAGATGGAATAAAACTCTTAGAAATAGGATATTAAAAAAAAATTGTAATTCTAAATACCATATTCATTGGCAAAACCAGACCAAAAAAGTTTATAGTGAAAATGGATTATTGTACTCTTTTGAAATTAATGTCAAGTCTCTATGATTATTAATTTTGGATGGTCCTTCGAAGATATGTGCAACCTAGGAAGGTATGCATTTAAACTACATAATACAGACAAATATGTGGTAGGTTGAATTAGGGTTTTTATCACTTGGATCATGTTTTTTACCTATAACAAAATGAAAAATTGTACTAACAAAAAAATTGTGTATAAAACTCCACTAGAATATATAGGGTAACAATGATATTATTGTAATGGGCAAATTATATGTATGATTATTTATTTATTTATATAGTTTCAGTTGTATTATTTTATTTTTTAATTTTTCACATTGTATCAATTTAGTTTAATTGATAACATTTATTATGAAACTAAACAGAATTAAGAACAAAATGAGTCATTCATAAATAAATAAATTATTTCAGACTAAACTTAATGTTAGGAAACCCAACCCCCCCCCCCACACCCCCCCCCCCCCCCCCCCCCCCCCCCCTTCTAAACCTAACACGTATTTGTTTGTATTGTACAATAAATGCATATCTTCCTAACCAACTCATATCTTGGATGGTAACACGTATTTGTTTGTATTGTACAATAAATGCATATCTTCCTAACCAACTCATATCTTGGATGGTCGAACTATGATAAGAGCATTGTAACAATCCTGATTCGTATTAATCCATAATACATAATTAAGAATGTTAATTAAGTTTGAAGAATGAAATTATGTGTTAATTATGTGAATTGCATGTTATTTGAATTCCTATATATTAGCCATAGGAATATCTGTTCAGAATTTTGCTTTGTTATACTAATTGAAGGTTTTATCGGCATCCGAATATGAAATTGACTACGTCAATGTCTTAATTTAGATTTTTAGAATTTTATGGTAAGTTTATTTGGATTTTGATTCGGAATCAAATAATTAGAAAAAAATTAATTATTAAGTTAGATTAAGTTAACTCTAATCACATTTGATTAGCCTAAGTTAATCCAACTAATAATTATGTGATATAAGTTTAGCAACTCATCCTTTTCATCATCCTCTTGAGCTCAAATATGGAGTGAGAGAGAGAACTTGAGTTAGAGAGAAGAGAAGGAGGAATTGGTGAAATTTGAAGACAATTTGGAAGCTTGAACTAACATTATACATAAATTCAACCATAGGTATGCTTCTCAACTATAATTCTTGAATATAATCTAAGAGAGTTGAATTCATTAAGTTCATGAGCTCAATGGCTTAAATTGGGGAAGTATGTGTTAGAATTAAGTTTAGATAGGTGAAATTGAAAGTAATTCATGCATACATGCTTATTTCATCACATTTTTGAAGCTGTTTGTGCATGATTGAAAGAGTTTGAGCTCAAATACATGCATGCATTTGCTATACATTAAGTTTAAAACTTGATTTTGAAAATTTCACTTGTTTTTGGGCTTTGATTTTGAGAATTTCATTTCATTTCATGCGTTTCACAAATTATTATGTGTTTTCTAAAGTTTTGGCCCAAAAGGGATGAGTTTTGATGCTTTGAACTCAAGTTTTGAACATTGAACAACATTTTTGAAATTCCAAAATTCTACTTGACTACTCGAGTGACAGTTCATTCGCTCAAGCGCACTTTGCATGCTCCTAGTACTTTTACAGTAGAGGTAGTTGGCTCAAGCAACCAAAGCTTCCCTCGAGCGAACTCATCTTTGCAAGGTACGTGGCTCGAGAGATCAAAAATTAGCTTGAGCGCAAAATGAGAGCTCTAGTACTTTTGTAAATTTTGCAGACCGCTCGAACGACCAAAACTTCGCTTGAGCGAATTGCCCTATTTTCTACAAAATTCTGCAAGTGTTTCAAAGTACATAATTGCATCCTCATTCTATCTTAGGTATTCTTAAGCCATGATTTAGGTCATATTAATGAGGGTATGAATTAGAAACACATATAGAAGGAAAGTAATAAAGTTTAAACGTCAACAGAGCGTGTGTTTCAATGTGTATCTGTTATGTGTCTGTATAGGTCACGCATAACCGTCTGTCTGATCTGTCTAAGTTATCTATTCAGCTTCGGGAGCTATCTGTGAGTAACAACTCTGTAAAGTTATGTTTGATTATAAGTAATTTTTGAAAAAAATGATATAATAAGCTCTGTTTTCTGAAATGATATTTTCTGTACAAACGAATGATTGTCCTATTTCCGAAATGTATCGTGACATCCTTAGCATCATGTGATATGTTATATATGACCTGGTACCAGGGTTTCAAGTGGGTTCCATTTATAGAACTGATTATACATAATCAACTATATGATCTACAAGTGGATCTTTATGACCATATCATGTAAATAAGGGTCTTAATGACCATCTGCTCTATAGATGGGTCTTTATGACCAATCTGATATGTTAGCGCTAATGGATGTACCATGTATGACTGTTTACAAGTCTAAATATGTATCTGAATATGTTTCTGATCTGAATTCTGATTTCTGAATCCGTTATGAACATCATTCATAAAACCTATACTCTGTTGTTATTCATTGGGTTCCAGCTCATTGTTTATATTATATATGTAGGTGATCAAGCGCTTGACCAGACTTGAGACTTTCAGTCTGGATTAGTTCTGTCAGCCAACCACCGTGCCTCATGAGGAGGTTCCTGATTAATAGTTGTGTTCAAGTTTGTGAACCAGTCTTAAGCTTTATTTTCTTTTGTTTTGGTTTGAACAACTTTTGTGTAATATATAATAGGGCTAAGTCCCTTTGTCTATCTATACTAGTAATGACACAAGTACAGCGTCATATTTAAATTTTCTATCCCATATAAGTTTGCACAGCTTTATGGATAATTATATTTCAATATTTGCTTTCGCTAGTCCCTTATATTATGAATTTGTTTCAGAGGCCTTTGGTAATCTTAGGATTGCTGGCTAGTTATGATGCTAAACTTATAGGGATAAGTTTTGGTCGTGACAAGCATGAATTTGGATAGGGATTTGAAAAGAAAAATAAAAAAGGTTTGTGAAATATAGGTGAAATGTAGGGGTGAGCATGATCTAGATTGGGGTAAAACTAAGACCAATCTATTATCTACGTTTTTTGAAAAATTGGAACCAACCCAATCCGTTTAAATCGTGGAACCAATCCGAACCAATCCATTTAAACACAAATTAGATCGGTTAAGGACCACGGATTTACATAATCAAATAACAAAAAAAATATATATATAGAACATTTTAATTTCATAAAAATATAAACATAGCATCATATTAGTTTCACAATAGTAACACGTTTTTCCACAATAGCGACATACTGTTCTAAAATTTAAATAACCATAAAAAAATTGATTCTACCATAAGTATTTAGACCATTACAAATTAAAACTAAAACCAACAAACAAAAGTAATAAAAGAAGATACTATGGGGGTTTAGGTTTGAATTTAGGTTTTATATGGAATAAGAGAAAATATTATGTGAGAAGGTGTATAATATAAATATAGACTATTTGTATACGGTCCGGATCGGTTCCAATCCAGAACCGTGGGGTTTAATCCAGAACCGATCCGTGGATTATAGATTTTTAATTTTTAATCCGGAACCCAATTACAGATTCAAAAAATCAATCCAAACCTACCAGATTGGACTGGACCGCATCGGATTATAGATTTTACTTATTTTTTACTCAGCCTTTCTTTTTTCTCTTTTCAAATCTCTACTAAAATTCATATTTCGAACACAAAGCTAACTAAAAGGTCTTGATAAAGAGACAACAAATTTTTTTTCCTTTTTTCCTTATTGACTTAATAAATTTTATAAATATTAATAATTAAAATTCTAAATTTTTTCATATATATGTAAATATTTTTTCAACATATAACTGAATTGTAATTCCCCATAATTAATATTTTTCAAAGCGTAATTAACGAACCGTATTGTATTATCACCCTCATGGCATCACGCTTATGTAATGTACTAATGTATTTGCAATAATGGACCCTTCCAAGAGACCATATGGGTCACATCCAATTTGCTGCCGAGTCCTTTGCAGTTAGGGGTTGGCCCCTTTGGATTGATTTTTCAAAGTGCCATTGGAAATTTTAGTAAAATTAACTCGATAAAGTTTAATTGTCATTCTTGTAAACTCTTATTTGAGAGATAGTGAGTTAATTGTTGTGAAAGGTAAATATTGATATCCAAAATTATTATTAAATATAAAAATTAATTTTTTTATTATTTATCTCCCATTGTATTATTGTTTGATTAGAATATTATCCATATTAATGTAATTCTTCCTATTTGAAAAAAAATATATATATATATAATTCTTCTTATATTTGTAATAATTACCATACTGATTGGTAAAACATGACCAAAAACATTTACAGTGAAAATGGATTGGGTACTCTTTTGAAATTAATGTCAAGTCTTATTAATTTTGGATGGTCCCTCGAAGATATGTGCAACCAAGGAAGGTATGCATTTAAATTATATAATCCAGACAAATAAGTGGTAGGTTGAATTAGGGATTTAATCACTTGGATCATGTCTTTCCTTTGACAAAATGAAAAATTATACTAACACAAAAATTGTGCATAAAAACTCCACTAGAATATATGGGGGTAACAATGATATTATTGTAATGGGCAAATTATATATATGATTTTTTTTTTTTTTTTTCAGTTTCAATTGTTTTATTTTATCTTTTAATTTTTCATATTGTATTAATTTAATTTAATTGATAACATTCATTATGAAACTAAACAGAAATTAAGAACAGAATGAGTCATTTAGAAACAAATAAATTATTGGGGCATTTATTTATAAATCCTATTTAGTAGACTTATAGCCCAATAAGTCTATAAAGTATTCTAATGTTCCATCAAGCTCTGTATATTTAAACTTATAATCCAATAGGCTATTTTTTCCATATTAGAATTATTATGTGAACTATTTTGCCCTAATAAACTTTTATTATATAATATATATATTAAACCATATATCTAGGAGAGAGAATATATTTTATTTGTAGTATATATAAAACATTGTATATAGAATATGAAAGATTATTATTCTTAGTATGTTCTTTATCTCAATGTGAGGGGTTCAGTTAATCAAGAATCTTCTTTCACCACTATTTTGTATTAAGGTCCTCCCATGGAAGAATATTTGGAAGAGAATGTTAGTTGTAGACAGATAATAAAGATGAAGACGGACTCGCAACAGAGATAATGGTAAACTGGCGATGAACAATCATTTTTTTGCCACTTTTACACAAACCGTAATTTCTTCATTGATTTGTATAGCCATCGATATTGTGTACTTTATTCACCAGTATTATACCGGCGTTGATTATATACAGATTTTTCTAAAAAAGTGTGTCAATATATATATGAACTATTGGATAATTTTTTATATATTTTTTGATAATTTTTTGTATATTATTTGTTACTATGTTTTTTATTTAAACAATCATTTTTTGTTGCCATTAAATAATTGGAATAATCGAATTTTTTTCTTTCAATTTTTTTTCTTTATGTTTTCATGTTGCAGTGTGAATATTCACATTGATATGACTTTAATTTTTTTAAGGCTAGTTATATGTTAATTGTAAATTGTGAACATTCACATTGTACAATTAGTTGTATGATTTTAATTTTTTTAAGGCTAGTTGTATATTAATTGTACATTGTGAACATTCACATTGTATTTTGATATGAATTTTTTTTTTTAAAAAAAAATTGAAAGTTAGTTGTATGTTTGTTGTTTTTGTTACTATACTTATTAGTTGAACAATTATTTTTGTTACCATTGAACAATCGAAATAATCAATTTTTACTTTTTTAATTTAATTTTGTATTTTCACGTTACAGTGTAAATGTTCACATTGATATGAGTTTATTTTTTTTAAAGACTTGTTCTGTATGTTAATTATCAATTGTGAACATTCCCATTATTTTGGTATAAGTTTTATTTTTTCTAAAGTTAATTTATGTTTGTTGTTTTTGTTACTATGATTGTTGGTTGAACAATCATTTTTGTTATCATTGAACAATTAAAATAGTCGATTTTCATTTTTTTCAATTTTGTTTTGTGCTTTCACGTTGCAATGTAAATATTCACAGTGATATAAAATTTTTTTAAGGCTAATTATATGTTAATTGTAAACTGTAAACATTCATATTGTATTTTGGTATGAATTTTTTTTTTTTTCAAAAGTTAATTTTATGTTTGTTGTTTATTATAAATATTCACATTGTACTTTAGTATAGTATATGTTTTATTTTTTTCAAAAGTTAGTTGTATATTTATTATTTACTGTGAGCATTCATATTGTATTTTGATTTTTGTTCAGATTTTTTGTTGCATTATTTTTAAAATTTTCACATTATAAAAATGTTAAAAGTCTATAATTTGAGATTTTTTCCGTAGAATCAGGAAGAAATTTTCTCCTTAAAATGACTGAGAAATTTTCTCCATAGAATAAGAGAAAGATTTTATCTCTTTAGAATGAGGGATTATTGTTATTTTTTTGTGTGTATTAGTTTCAAAATGGAAATATGTTAACAGGACTTAATGAAATATTCAAAAACATTATAAGTTAAATGAAATAAAATACTTAAAAATAAAATTTATCAAAAAATGATCCTAAATTATTTCAGACTAAATTTAAACCTAACACGGATTTGTTTGTGTTATACAGTAAATGCATATCTTCCTTACGAACTCATATCTGGAATGATCCAACCTTGAGAGAAATGAACATGAGCTTAATACTGGGGTTTAAAGTATGGATTTTGATAGGAATTTAAAAAGGGAAAAAGAAAAGATATGTAAAATGTAATTATATTTCATTCAAATTTCACTTATCCTTTCTCTTGTTCTTTCGAAATATTTATTCAAATTGATGTTTCAAAAACAGACTAACTAAAAGGTCGAGGCAACATTTTTTTTTTCTTCTTCCTTTTTTCCTTGTTAACTTAATTAATTATTTCCTTCATTTTCGTTCCTAAATTTCCAAACATGTGCATGGCATGACAGTTCTAGTTTTCACACTTGTTTGGTTGTTGAAATGCTCTTTCTTTTTCTTTTTTTTCTTCCAACAAAAAATTATTCTTTTAATAAATTATTTTATTTTATTTTTTGTTCGACTTACTAATCTAAAATACAAGCCTCTCAGAAAATTATCAAATTTAAAAGTGTCAAAATAATCATACTTGCTATGAAAGTAAAACCCTAATGTCCTCCCAATTAACCAAAATCAAGACAGTAGTTAATAAATTTGATAAGTTAAATTTTTTTTTTTTTTTCTTTTTTGTAGTGTAAATCACACCAATCTCCCTTGAGGTTTAGAAAAAAAAAAATCGAACTAACACTTACCACTCTTATCAATAATTCATTAATTGTAAGATGGAAAAAATTAATATTGTATTTTTTTTTTTTTTTACATTAAAACAAATATATTATCCATGTTTATCATTGTGGCTACAAACCATTTCACTTTAATCTACTAAAAAAATGTCAATATAATTATGCCAAATTTATAAATTTTATTACATTTTTTATCAGTGTAATTTATTCTTCTTTTTTCTTAACTTAAAAAGGAAAACATCCAACAAGTCCTACTTTTTTTCTATAAACTACTGATAATTTGTTAATATGACCCAATGATATTGTTAATATGGCCCAATACTACTTTGGTGTGAAAATAAAACTGGCCCAACTGGTCAAGCCCGGACTTAAAATCGGGCATGCAATGGAGCTGGCAGAATTATCCAGACTTTGTTTGGGCTGGTTTTGTAAAGAATTTGGAAGTCTAGCCCATATTATTGCATAAATAGTCCTAAGTTTTGTAATGTCTCATTGAGTCTTATTTGGTCCTGACATTTTTTTAAAGATATTGATAAGTATGATTTATAGTAAATAAGTTTGGTCACTAGGACCAGCCGGTAAGTTCTCCAAATAGTTACTTGCTACTGGTGGTGATTTATACAATCCTTGATAATTATTTATAATTTCATTTTTTTTTTCTACCAAAAAATAATTTGTATACAAAATACTCAAAGGGGGTATATATGAACCTAAAGATAATCAAAATAGAGATAAGTATCAAATACTTTTTATACATACGGCCGGATAACATACAAGGTTGGGAGAGATAA
>JAXFYN010000455.1:0-48821 GCA_036172215.1 Camellia granthamiana
GGTCAATTTGAGGCTTTTCTCAAATCTTCTGGAATTGTTCATCAGCTTAGTTGTCCTCATATTCCATCTCAAAATAGAGTTGCTGAGAGAAAGCACATACATCTTATTGAGACAACAATTACATTACTTGATCAATCATTAGTGCCTCTAAAATTCTGGTTTGAGGCTCATGCTACTACTGTTTATCAGATAAATAGAATGCATTCTCTTCAATTGGATAATCTCAATCCCTATGAGGTTTTGTTTTAGATGGTTCCAGATTATGATTTTCTCAAAATTTTTGGCCGCAAATGTTATCCATGGTTAAAGCCTTATACTTCTCACAAATTGCAACCAAGATCCAAGGCTTTTGTATTCATTGGTTACCATCCAAGCTACAAGGGATATAGATGTTTGGATCCTAATTCTGGTATAATTTACATCTCTCGGCGTGTTGTGGTTGATGAATCTTCTTTTCCCTTTGCTTGTTCTGATTCTTCTTCACTACCTCTTCTCTCTTCCAAATCTGCTATTAAGTCATTCTTTTGGGGTACTACTTCTACTTTGTCTTCTTCTCAGATTCCTATCTTTTCCTCTTCTGTTTTAGCTTCAGCTTCAGTTTCTTCTCATGTTTATTTTCCATTTTCTCATACACCAAATCATTCTGATTCTACTTCAGCTCATGTTCCTACCTCTTTACCTTCTGCTTCCAGTCCTGTCGAAAATAATTCTGGATTTATCTCCTCTCCTTTATCTTCTTCTCCACCTAGTATTAATCTTACTATTCCTATTCTTCCTTCTCCTTCTTCTCACTCTCTCAATTCTCATCCTATGCTCACTCAAAGCAAGACAGCTGTCTTTTCCCAAGTTGGTCTGCTTGCTACTTTTCTTGACACTGAGCCTCGAACCTATAAAGATGCTCTACTGTATCCTTATTGGCAATCAATCTATGCTTGAAGAATTTCAGGCTCTTCAAACTCAGAAGACTTAGACTCTTGTTTCTCCTCCTACTCATCAACATGTTGTTGGTTGTAAATGGGTCTTTTGAATCAAAAAGAATTCAGATGGCTCTATTGCTAGGTACAAATCCAGACTGGTTGCCAAGGGTTATCTTCAAGAGGCTGGTGTTGATTTCATAGATAACTTTAGCCCTGTAGCCAAGCAACCAACCATTAGAGTTTTCCTTTGTGTTGCTCTTCATTTCCATTGGTCTATTAAGTAGTTGGATGTATCTAATGCCTTTCTTCATGGAAAGCTTGAAGAAGAGGTTTTTATGAATCATCCACTTGGTTTTGAGGATCCTCAATTTTCTACTCATGTGTGTAGATTAAACAAGGCTCTTTATGGTCTTAAACAAGCTCCCAAAGCTTGGTTTTCTACTTTTTCCTCTTTTCTGCTTTCACTAGGCTTTATTACTAGTCATTGTGACAATTCCTTGTTTGTTCAAACTACTGCTACCACTCTTACTTATCTCTTGGTCTATGTTGATGATATTCTTGTCACTGGTAACTCTTCTTCTTATATCCAGTCCTTAATCTCTCAGCTTCATTATATTTTTTTCTCTCGAGGACCTGGGTTCTCTCTCTTTCTTTTTGGGTATTTCAGTTACAGCTTCTTCTTATGGGTTTTTCTTATCCCAGTCTCACTATGCTTCTAAGTTGCTTCAGCAAAGAGGCATGACTGGTTATAAACCTGCTCATTTTCCTCTTAGTCTTCATTCTTCTTCTATCTCTTCATTCTCTTTCCCAACTTTTTCCAATCCTTCTCTTTATAGAAGTCTTGTTAGTGGCTTGCAATATTTGACCATCACTCGTCTAGATTTGGCCTTTGCTGTGAATCAGGCTTGTCAACACATGCAAACTCCTTCTCAAGATGATTTTGCAAAGGTTAAAAGCCTGCTCAGATTTGTTCAAGGGACCCTTCATCATGGTTTGCATTTTTCTTCCAGTTCCTTTGATCTTCATGTTTTTTTCAGATGCCGATTGGGCTAGTAGTCCTTGTGATAGAAGATCTACTTCTGGCTTTTGTCTTAATCTAGGTTCAAATCTGGTTTCTTGGACTGTTAAGAAGCTGCCCACTGTGGCTAGGTCCTCTACTAAAGCTGAGTACAGGTCCATGGCTCAAGCTGCAGCTAAGGTATCTTGGCTTCAGATGTTGCTTCACGATATGCATATCTTTTCATCTATTCCTGTGCTTTGGTGTGATAATTTGTCTGCATTATCTTTGGCCTCCAATCCTATTTTCGTGCCCGAACAAAACATATAGAAATTGATTATTATTTTGTCAGAGAAAATGTGTCTGCTAAATAACTTCTCATTCGGCATGTTGCCTCTTCATATCAGATTGCTAATGTGTTCACTAAAGCTCTCCATATTAGCAGATTTCTTTTCCTCAAATCCAAGCTTCTAGTTGATCTTTCTCCTTTCAGCTTGAGGGGGGCTGACAACAAAAGCAGCAGCTCAGTCTCTAGTGTTAATGCCATGCTTCCCAACAGTGACAATGCAGACAGGTCTAAGTCTACCAAGTCTAAGTCTAAGAAACAGCAGCAGCCCAAGGACTTGTGGTCTACGTCTGCTAAGTCTCAACAGCAGCAGCTGTGCTAGAGCTTTATAGCGTGTGTAGGTTAAGAGTAGTTTTTTCGTCTTAGTCAAAAAGGTGTGTATGTTAGAAAACCCTCTTAACAACTATTTGTTAGATTGTTAAGACAGTTATACTGCTGTGTATATAAATCTAGAGATTTGCTCTTGTAAAGATAGGTTGGATTCATTTTTGTTAAATAATATCTTTTTAGTTTTTCTCTCTCTTTCTCTTTTCTCTTCATCACACCAAAGCACAGGAACAGAGAAAGATATATGCATATCATGAAGCAACATCTGAAGCTAAGATAACTCAACTACAGCTTGAGCCATGGACCTGTATTCAACTTCAATAGATGACCTAGCCGCAGTGGGCTGCTTCTTAGCAGTCCAAAAAACCAGATTAGAACCCAGATAAAGACAAAAGCCAGAAGTAGATCTTCTATCACAAGGACTACCAGCCCAATCAGCATCTAAAAAAACATGAAGATCAAAGGAACTAGAAGAAAAATGCAAACCATGATGAAGGGTCCCTTGAACAAATCTGAGCAGGTGTTTAACTTAGCAAAATCATCTTGAGAAGGAGTTTGCATGTGTTGACAAGCCTGATTCACAGCAAAAGGCCAAATCTGGGCGAGTGATGGTCAAATATTGCAAGCCACCAACCAGACTTCTATATCAGAGAAGAATTGGGAAAAAGCTGGGGAAGAGAATGAGGAGATAGAAGAAGAGGAAGGAAGAGTACGAGGAGAATGAGCATGTTTATAATCAATCATGCCTGCTTACTAAAGCAACTTAGAAGCATAGTGAGTTTGGGATAAGAAAAACCCAGAAGAAGAAGCTGTAACTAAAATACCCAAAAAGAAAGAGAGAGAGAGAACTCAGGTCTTTGAGAGAAAAAACAGGATGGAGCTAAGAGATTAAGGACTGAATATGAGAAGAAGAGTTACCAGTGACAAGAAGAATATCATTAACATAGACCAAGAGATAAGTAATAGTGGTAGCAGTAGTTTGAACAAACAAGGAATTGTCACAATGACTAGTAACAAAGCCTAGTGAAAGCAGAAAAGAGGAAAAAGTAGGAAAGCCAAGCTCTGGAGCTTGTTTAAGACATAAAGAGCCTTGTTTAAGCTACACACATGAGTAGGAAATTGAGGATCCTCAAAACCAAGTGGTTGATTCATAAAAACCTTTTCTTTAAGCTTTCCATAAAGAAAGGCATGAGATACATCCAACTGCTTAATAGACCAATGGAAATGAAGAGCAACACAAAGGAAAACGCTGATGGTTGGTTGCTTGGCTATAGGGCTAAAGGTATCTAAGAAATTAACACCAGCCTCTTGAAGATAACCCTTGGCAACTAGTCTGGATTGTACTTAGCAATAGAGCCATCTAAATTCTTTTGATTCGAAAGACCTATTTACAACCAATAACGTGCTGATGAGCAGGAGGAGAAACAAGAGTCCAAGTCTTCTAAGTTTGAAGTGCCTGAAATTCTTCAAGCATAGATTGATGCCAACGAGGACACAACAGAGCATCTTTATAGGTTCGAGGCTCAGTGTCAAGAAAAGTAGCAAGCATACCAACTTGGGAAGAGACGACTGTCTTACTTCGAGTGGCATAAGATGAGAATTGAGAGAGTAAGAAGAAGGAGGAGGAAGAATAAGAATAGTAAGATTAATACTAGGTGGAGAAGAAGATAAAGAAGAGGAGATAAATCCATAATTATTTTCGACAAGACTGGAAGCAGAAGGTAAAGAGGTAGGAACAAGAATTGAAGCTGAAATCAGAATGATTTGGTGTGTGAGAAGATGGAAAATAAACATGAGGAGAATCTGAAGTTGAAACCGAAGAGGAAGAGATAGGAATCTGAGAAGAAGACAAAGTAGAAGTAGTACCCCCAAAAGAATGACTTAATAGCAGATTTGGAGGAGAGAAGAGGTGGTGAAGAAGAATCAGAACAAGTAAAAGGAAAAGAGATTCATCAAACACAACGTGTCGAGAGATGTAGATTATACCAAAACTAGGATCCAAACATCAATATCCCTTGTAGCTTGGATGGTAACCAATGAATACATAAGCCTTGGATCTTGGTTGCAATTTGTGAGAAGTATAAGGCTTTAACCATGGATAACATTTGTGGCCAAAATTTTTGAGGAAAACATAATCTAGTACCATCTTAAACAAAACCTCATAGGGACTGAGATTATTCAATTGAGGAGAATGCATTCTATTTATCAGATAAACAGCAATAGCAAGAGCCTCAAACCAAAATTTCAGAGGCACTGATGATTGATCAAGCAGTGTAATTGTTTGTCTCAATAAGATGTCTATGCTTTCTCTCAACAACTCCATTTTGAGATGGAGTATGAGGACAACTAAGTTGATGAATAATTCCAGAAGATTTGAGAAAAGCCTCAATTGACCACTAGTATATTCTTCTCCCTCATCAGTTCTTAAAATTTTAAGAGAGGTTGAAAACTAATTTTCAGCATAGGATTTAAATTCTAAGAACTTAGAATAGACTTCACTTTTATAAGAAAGAGGATGGAGCCAGGTAAAATGACTAAAATCATTAATAAAAACAATATAGTAAGTAAAGGAAACATGCACTTTAGTGAAAGGCCCCCAAACATCTGAGTGAATTAGAGTAAGAGGAGCATGAGTTTTATTAGATGAGAGTACAAAAAGGAAGTCTATGACTTTTAGACACACAGTAAGAATGACAAAAAGTATTACAATCTTTATGACTAAGAGACAAGCCACTTTTATTTGCAATGGTATGAAACACAGCAGAAGAAGGATGCCTTAGTCTCTTATGCCAAATAATAGCAAGAGAACTAGTACCAGAAAAAGTTTTAGGAGAAAATGAAGAAGAAGGAAACTAGCTGAGTCGATTGTGATGATGTCCTTTACATAGTACCTTGTTGGTGAGCTTGTCCTGAATCATAAAGGACTCATTGTCAAAAGTAATGCTACAATTATTATCAGAAGTAAGCTGATGAACAAATAACAAATTGGATGATATTTGCGGTACATGAAGAAGATTATTAAGCCTAAATTGAAAAGAATAAGAGGACAATATACCAGTGCCAGAGTTTTGAATTGGAAGAGTATTGCCATCTGTAACAAGCCCGCGAGGGGACCTCGCTACAGTTCGGACTCGATTTGTGCCACGGTTCTAAATCTTGAACCAAAGAGTCCAAATCCGGCAAATCGTTTTGAAAACAGATTTTTTTTTTTTTTGAAAGAAGTGCCAAACATGGACTGCTTTGCCAGATATAGAGTCGCCACCTAAATATTTTTTTAATGGGGAAATTTAGGAAACCCTGACTCGGTGCCAAAGGCCACGTGTCCGTCATCACCAAAGTTGGCTCGGGAACTTGGGTACGATTGGGGAAGGTCACATCGTAAGCACCCCCGCTCGCTCCGGTCAAAGACCGACCTCTACTAACCATGATATCTGCTTTTGAAAACATTGTATGTTCTTATTCCGGTTATTAGCCTAGGTTACTATGTGATGCGCACAGCATACAAGTATAGACTGGTCGTCTGAATTGGAACAAAACATTTCATGTTTATTTGTTTGAAAGATGGTTTGCTACCCGCAGGTAGGCTTAAAATGCAGATTTTGCCACCCTCGGGTGGGCTTAGAAAATAGTGATGTTGCCACTATCTAGTGGGCTTAAAACAAACAGTCAATGCATTGTTCCAATCCAAATAACTCAACCTCTACCCACAGGCATTCAAGGCAGTTATATCACATAAGCACATAGCCTCATGGTAAGCATGCTATTATGGCAGTCACTCACACGCATGCAAGGATGCTAAAGCATAAAACTCACCGAGTACTCCAAGCCAAAACAGAAGCTTATTAGAAATCATGCATGATCCTAAATATGCTAAAATGCCTAATGCAACACATGCAAAATGCAACTATAGCAGGCTCGGCTATTCTAAACATGGTATGTGAAATGCTACAACTAACATGTATTCAACTTGGAATTGAAATACGATGCAGTTTGTATGATGCGCCGAGCCCGGTGCATGCAAAACAGATGAATGATGCAAACATGCTGTCATACTGTATGCTAATTGAAATATGCCCTAATCTACCATCATAAGCAGATAAATAAAAGGGAGAAAGAAATGGGGGTTGGAAGACATGCATCACACTCACCCACACTTATTATAGCATTGCCCTCGCGCAGAGGGTCCGAATAAATAATACAGTCTGAATAAAAGAATAATACAGTCGAATATACAGCCCAAAATAATATACAAATTCCTAATTAATTATCAAATTAAAATAAGAAGGCTGTAAACTGGCATGCAAGCTAGGGACTGCCTTGCCTTCGCCCTGAATAATGAAATGATGCATGTTGGGCTGCCTTGCGCGGAAATCCACTGGGATGGTCCCAATTAGCCTTTGTTTGCGATGTTTCTCAAAATGCGTGCCAGACTCCGGAAAGTTGCTGATTCTTCATTTTGCTGCAACAGAGAGCAGGAAAGGGGCATAGCAATGTATTTCACAAATATATGCATGCCTCGATCCTCGTGCCATCAATCACGCATATCGATGCATGATGGCCGCGGAGTCGGATTGCACAACTCAATACGGGGTGAATGCAGATGAATGCTACAACAAAACCTAACTCCATCATGGATAATCCGGAGTGTCGGTGACTTGGGAATTGAGATCCGTTCCGTCACTCGGAGTACGGAACGTACCTCGTTTCCCGTGCCCGGGCTAACTCCTATCCCGAACACGATGCAATATGCATGATATGCATGAAATGCAGCTAACATATGACCTAGCATGCACAATGCTATGAAAATGAGATGCCTCGAAATGTGTGCACGCGGGCACGCAAACCGAGGCAATGATCCTAAGGCATGAAATGACACTGAAAATGCAATGAGGACTTACACTAACATGAGAGAGCCTCAGCCACACTCACATAGGATGCCGACAGATAAAAATGAGGTGCCTCGAAATGCGTGCACACGGGCACGCAAACCGAGGCATGCAGAATGACATGCAAAATGCAATGATGGGCTTATACCAACATGGGAGGGCCTCAGCCGCACTCACATAGGATGCCGGCGGATAGAAATGAGGTACCTCGAAATGCGTGCCCACGGGCACATAAACCGAGGAGGTGACATACAGGCATGAAATAACAAATTGGGTTTACACTAACATGAGAGGACCTCAGCCGCACTCACATAAGCTGCCGAGAGATGAGAATGAGCTACCTCGAAATGCGTGCACACGAGCACGCAAAACCAAGGCAGTGGCATACGCAATGCAAATGACATGGAAAATGCAAATTGGGCTTACACTAACATGAGAGAGCCTCAGCCACACTCACATAAGCTACCGAAAGATGAAAACAGGCTGCCTCGAAATGCGCGCACACGGCACGCAAACCAAGGCAGTGGCATACGCAATGCAAATGACATGCGAATGAAACGTGGCATATGGCATATGAAAAATGCAAATTTCAGTAGCTAAAATGATGCACAAATAACCCCCGAATTATGACAAAATTACACCCGATGCCCGAAATGCAATGTTATGCACCCGAAACGGCCTACAGCCCTACTAAACATGCACAATATGGACATAACATGTAAAACAGTAGCAAGGCAGCCCCTAAACTAGCATTTTTTCAGTACAAAGTATGGCCAAACAATGATCACAAGTATGGCAAAAATAGCTTGCAAAAATGGGGGAAAAGAGGGGAATTACAAAGCAAGTGGTATATACAATGCTCAAACTGAAAAACACAGTTCTACAAAATTAAATAGGGGCAAAAAATATGCACATTTACAAGAGATGACATCCCCCAATTCAGTATGTAGATAGGCTAAACATAGCATGCAAAATAATGAGCCAACAAAGGCTATAACATGAGGTACCAAAAGCATGCATCAAACAACCTTGGACCCTTAACAAAACATGAAGAATGGGTCATTTTAAGACACTTTCTAAGCCTGATGAAGGCTGAAAACAGAGGCCAAATAAGCTCAAAGGGGCATGCCAAATAGGAGTAGAACATGAATTCAAAGCAAGTGGCATGTAGAGCATGAAAACCAGGTTGAGCCCTTCTTCAATGTTGAAGAGGGGCTCAAAATAAGCACAATATTAGTTCATGAGATGCTCCAAATCAGATCACAAATAGGCCAAATAAATCATGCAATTTTACGGAAAATATGGAGGATTACAGAGAAAGTGCATGATAGAGAGGCCAAACATGATTGAGCCCTTCTTCAAAGTTGAAGAAGGGTTCAATATAGGCCCACTCACAGCATATATCAGGCTCGAAAATGGATCACTCATAAGCCAAATAAAGCATGCAAAATAATGGCATAAAGAGTGATATTGAAAGAGGTGTATCAAGGGGCTCTCAAATGAGGTTGAACCCTTCTTCAATTTTGAAGAGGGGCTCAAAATAAGCCTAAAATCAGTAAGGGTCGGAGCCCAAAACTGAGAGCAAGTAGGGTAAAGAATTGATTCAAAATTGTGCTAGAAAAAGGGAATTAGAGTCTTACCCTTGGAGACAAGTCTTTTGTTGCTTCTTGGCTTCAATTTGTTGGTCCTTAGCCTTTGAAAAACCCTCCTTTGCTGCTGGAATGGAGGTGGTGATGGTGAGGCTTAGGGTTGATGAAGGAATGGCCTAGAACCTTGAAGGTTTTTGGAGCTTTTGGCTATGGAAATGGAGGTTTTGGAAGATGAAGTCTTAAGATCAATTTTTGTAACCCTAACAAAGGAGCTCCTCAGCCCCTTAAATAGACCAAAAAGGGTGTAAAAGGGGAGGGAAATGCACCCAAGCTTTCCCTCCCAAAATATCCCTCGGAGGATCAAGATATTTTGAAAAACAGCTGGACAGCTGTAAAGTGGCCAAAAGCAGGAAGTAGGCCGGCCAGGTGGCTTTCTTGAAGGTGGCCGGCCGGCCACCCCAACTAGTCGGCCAGCCACTCTCCCTGGCCGGCCGGCCATGGCAAAAAATGGAACAGAACAATTACTGGCCGACCACCACATTTTGGTGTCCTCCCATGTGTGTAGAACAAGGCCCCAAGGTTGGAATTTGGCAACTCTGAAACAGAAGACACAACATTGAACTTGAAGGAGAGGCTCAAAAATGAAAGTAACAATTACTGGCCGACCACCACTTTTTGGTGTCCTCCCATATGCCCTCATCACAAATATGTAGTCTCGGCTCGAAGAAAATATCCCTAGGGTGTTCAACATTGGCCCGGAAGTGAGCAAAACGGGCGCCGGAGGAGCGAAACTGGTTTTCTGGAACAATTGCTGGCCTTCCACCCTCCAGTGATCTTCCTGATGTTAAAACAGAGGTACCTGCCAAAATTGAACAAAAACTAATGCAAAATGAACGCTTGGGGCCTAAACCGCGCAATTCGGGGGCCCGAAAATAAGCTGTAAGCACCGAAAGTGGCGTTCGGCCACGAAGTGGGCATCAGAGGCCCCAGTGTCCCTCGGTATGGATTAAATGAGATGCATGCCAAAAACCGGAGAAATCGGAGATGGTTGGGCGGTCCCGAACCGAGGTACACGGCCTGACGGCTCCAAAAATCGGGAACCGGGCTCCGAGATGGGCAAAATGGCCTACGGCTATGAAATGTAGCCCACGGCCACCGAGAGATAGCCTACAGGACCACTCCCTTCCCTCAGGAAAGAAAACAGAGAAAACCGAGTCTGGTTCGCAAACCGAGGCAAGGCACAGAAGAGAGTTCGGAAGTCCGGAGGCAGGGCGCACGGCCGTGACTCTGAGACTTCTGAACGAGCACAGTATGCAACATCACCGAGCGCTCAATCGGTGACGTCTGAGTCTTAAGGTCGGTCAAAAATGAGGTGTCTACAGTTGCCCCTCTTTGACAGAACTCGGAAGTCAAGAAGTGACGGGAGTGAATGTCAAAGCCCATAGACGACCCATTTTTGACAAGGCCGAAGACTTAGACAATCATACAAGATAGACAAAGATGTGCCCGCAGGCGTGCCCGTAGGCAAAGGGGGCAAAATGCAAAATGACATGCACAGAGCCAGGTGATCACGCAAGTGCAGCAAGCTGTAATGAAGCAAGTATTGACAAATAGATGCAACAGTTTTAAGCAAGAATGCAAAGCAACAACTACATTTCATGCAGTTAGGAATGCGGAGAATCATTCAATTCTCGTCGCGTCTCACACGGAGAAGATACGATACCTGCGCGATTCGTCTGGTCGCACCAGCCTCGAATGAACCGTACATACAATATCGTGCCTGCAAAAGAGAGAAATTCAACAAGAACAATATGCTAACAACATATATTCAATGTGATTCCTGTGGTTCCGAAAGTTTGACACACGCAGTGTCGGCGAGTGAATGCATCGCAGTGTGATACGGGTAAGGTGCCCAAGATAGCACGATAAAATGCATGCACAACGCAAGTAATGTGCACAAAATAGTGCGATGTGCAAAATAGCGCGAGTGAAATGTAATGCACTAACAAGTGCAGGTGAGACGCGCAAGATAGCGCAAATGATACAATGCACAAAATAGTGCGATACGCTAAACAGCGCGATTGATTTGAAATGCACAAAATAGTGCAATGTGACATGCAAAGCACAGGACAGTGCGATGGAGGTGCGCAAAATAGCGCGATGAATGCAATGCTCAAGACAGTGCGATGGAGGCGCGCAAAATAGCGCGAATGGTAAACTGCACAAAATAGTGCGATTGTGGTGCAAAGCACAGGACAGTGCGATTGAGGTGCGCAAGATAGCGCGAATGTAAACTGCACAAAATAGTGCGATTGTGGTGCAAAGCACAGGACAGTGCGATTGAGGTGCGCAAGATAGCGCGAATGATAAACTGCACAAAACAGTGCGATTGAGGTGCGCAAAATAGCGCGATTGATTTGGAAATGCACAAGATAGTGCGATACGCTAAACAGCGCGAGTGATTTGAAATGCACAAAACAGTGCGATACGCTAAACAGCGCGGGTGATTTGAAATGCACAAGATAGTGCGATACGCTAAACAGCGCGAGTGATTTGAAATGCACAAGATAGTGCGAGTGAGATACAACCACAAGATGCACAAGACAGTGCAAGTGAGATACAAAGTGTAAGTGCACAAGACAGTGTGAGCAAGATAAAATGCACAAGAAAGTGCGATAAAATGCATCTTCTATGCAAGTATGGAGGCATTTTCTATGCAAAAGATACGGGCATTTTCTATGCAAGTATGGAAGCACAATTTATGCAATATTGAAAGCAAGCATATTCTCTGCAAGAATTATAACGATGCGCGGCACGCATGCAACAACAGTGTATATGAAAGTTCACACTCTATGCAATAGAGGATCATCAAATATGTACTCTGGTGCCTCTGATTTGCCTCTTAGAGGACTTTGCAACACACTCAGCTCAAAAAGGGCACACCCTGTTCATGTTGGCGAGAGATAACATCTGCATGTGAAACCCTCGGGTGCTACTTGGACTGCCATTCTGACTTGAAGCAGGCTTACACTTGGGGTTGAGATACACTCATACTCCAGAGAAACGGCGAGGCCTGAGAAGGTGCACCTAGAATGCAGTCTCGGATTTTGCTAAAGTTGAGACATGCTAAGATGCCCCAAATTTTCCCTCTTTTCTTTTGCTTTGCAGTCCGGAACCTAAATAGCTTCAGATAGGTCCTTGTTTTACTGTTCTGACATGACCTAGGTTGAACCCTGCGGCTTTATGAAAGAACCAATTCTATTTTGCGCAATTGTGGAGAACGGCACGGCACTCTGAGCACAGGATGATTTTTCTTTTGAAAATGAGAAAAGGATTCTCAACCGGGTATTGAGCCTACAACTGACCACAGCAAAACGACTCAACAACGGAAAACAAAAGATAAAACAACCTAAACACATCCATTGACACTCAAAACGACTCAAAACAAGAATTGAGACAAACAAAGACACAAGACACGACACACAGACGTGTTCCAAAGACGAGAGACATCTCATTTCGCGAGGAGCCAGTTTCTCCGGGTATTGTTTCCTACCCTTTCTCATTTGTGGTTCTCGCATCACTCGGCCCTCAAGCTCTGTTTTTCTGAAAAAGCCCTTTTCTCACTTTTTCTCTCATCGTACATCTCTCTATTCTTCAATCTCTCATTTTTCAATCCTTTCCCTAGGTGGTTGATGGATAAATGGGAAGTTGCGGGTTCGGGCCCCTAGCATTCTGCTCGATTCTCTTTCTTCCGCTCACAGCTAGTAATTTCTCCCACAGAAGGGTTGTGCTACAACTGGGTGTGTAGCAAATCTGCAGCTAACACCGGTTGATGATGCTCTGCCGGGGAGCTTGGACGTGATCAGATCTGTCAAGATAAGGGAGTGGAATATCTTGATCCATTCCCGTTCGTGCTTCGCGCTTGGCTTGATACTTCGCTGCTTGGAGGGTGTAAGAGCTTTCTGCCCTTTCTAGCTTCAGTTGTGCCCTCTTCTGGCAGGTAGAGTGCCCTTCTTGGCAAATGCATTGATAACGGGAAAAAGACAGAACACCTGACTCAACTGTGCCCTTAGTTCATCATTTTGACCATTTTTTTATTTTTGCCTTCTACTAAAACAATTTTGACCAAAAATGAGAGTTAGATTAACATGCTTGTTCAGTTTTTGATTTAAAATCATGCAAGTTAGGCTATGAGCACTGAAAATTTTCCTTTTTTGGGTCCATGAAAAGGGTCTAGTTTTGGAAAAGATAGAATGATTTTTCGAGAAAATTAGCCAACCTCAGTAAAAATTCTCAAAAACTATTTTTGCAAACGGCCACTTGCTCAACGAGCATGAAACCTACTCCTGAGATGCACAACCTCGGATCCAAAGGAAAACTGCCCCGTGCTTGAAGAGAGCTGCATGGCAACGGAAAGTTGCCCCTTGTTTGAACGGCACCGCAACGCATTGTGTGGCAACGGAAAGTTGCCCCTTGTTTGAACGGCACCGTAGCGCATTGTAGTCAGTCCTCAGAGCGATGATTGCAACCGTACTCTCGGATACAGAGAAGGCAAGGATGGTCAAAACCATTACATGGACACACTTGATTTGGAAGTGTTTATGGCTGGACTTCAGGATGAAGTTGCCTACGTATCCCAAAGATGGGAATCAAGCCTTACGTAGTTCGGGGGTAAGGTACACTCGGGTATTTAACCTCTCCTTTTTATGCTCTAACTTTTGCCAAGGCGCCTGTTGCAGGTTTTCAACCTTGCGAGCTTTGTCTTTCTTTTCTTTTCATTTTCATTTCTTTTCTTCTCTTTTTTTCTTTTCTTCTTTTTTGTTCTTCCTTCTTTTTTTCTTTTTTGTATTTTTTTGTATATATCTTTTCTTGCTCTAACTTTTGCCTGGGTCGCCCTTCCGGGTTTTCGGCCCAGCGAGCCTCTCAAGGGTAAAAGTGTAGCTTGGTCCATGCCAAATGGTTGTAGGGTTTTGAAGCCATCCATACCCAGGAGAGTGGCTGTTGATTTGCAAGAGGACTCATCTTCAGCTCTTCGAGCATGTCTGACATCTTTGCCCCTAGTTTGAAGGGTACTTCTGTTCTAGCTTTGCGAGCTTCTTCTGATCTTCTGATCTTCTTGATCCGACTTTGGTGCCTCTTGTTCGAGGGCTGCTTCAAATCTGGCCACACAAGCCTCACATCGTAGTTGACCGTTGAACCTTCTGAATTCAAGTTCAAGGTTTGGAAGCAAAAGGGGTTGAATCTTGAGGCTGAGAGCGATCCTAGGCTGCACAATCTCAAGAGCGATTCCACATAGGTCTTCGCAGGACCGCGCAAAACATTTTGTTTTTGAAAATTTTTTAAGAAAGCGACAAATCGCTCACGCTGAAGATAGTGTGAAACCAGTCTGGATCAAGCTAGGGTCCTTCTCAGTACTCTCGCTAACAAGCATGGTCTCATTCATTAAGGGCTTAGCATGCCTCTCTTTCTCTCATTTGATCAAAGTTTTGCAAATCCCGAGGAATTCCTTCCTCTTCGTTTTCAACGTAGTGTTCAAAAAGTTTTGAAAAACTTAGGTCGTTACAATGACTTTAGGGCATAGGAGAGCAGGTGGAATGCACTGCCATTTCATTCAAATCCCGGCACAACTAGCACACGGCAGAAGCAAATGCGAGAGCGTGGAAATCACTGCTGTTTCATTCAAAATCTGTTGGCATAACTGGCTCCCTGGCAGAAACAGACTCAAAACAAAACGAAAAGACAAATGCAAAAACAAAATGGTAATACCCGAGGTAACACCCCCCGGAATCACCCGACTCCTATACAACAGGACTGACTCGATACAACAAGACAGACCCAAAACAAAAGGGACTGACTCAAAACAGAAAGACAGACTCAAGACAAAACAACAAAACTAACCCAAATACCCAAGTCAGAAAGCACAAAAACTGGTATTTGCACATTGCTCAAAACATTGCGTGCCATTCCCACGTCTGGAGTAAATTGAGTGCCATCCGCAGGTGGTTCATCCCCTGATCACATCATATTATTCCCCACAAGTTCACTGATTAAGTGCCGATAGACTTTGCAGGACCTGGTGCGGGGATGACCCTGTTGTCAATCAAATTTTGTATCTCATAGCGGAGACGGACGCAACTGTCGGTAGTATGGCCAGTTTGCTGATGGTATACGCAGTACTGGGTAGCATCATGCGTAGCCGGAAGAGGGTTCGGGAGAGGCCGAGGCTCAAGGGGCTTGAGATGGCCTTGTCCAACAAGGACTTGGAAAGCTTTGGATAAAGGCATGTGGAGGGCATGGAAGACCCTCTGACCTCGGGGTTGGTACTTCTGGGTTTGTGAATTTTTGCTGGGCGCACCAGCAAAGGGATTGGCAGGTGCTGGCCTAGTTTGCTGATCTCTTCCAAGCACGGGATTAGAGTTGAAAGGAATATTCTTGGTACAACGGCCCTTCTCCCGGCTTGCCTCTTGAGTCAAACTGCCCCCAACTTGAGTGGCGAAAGTGTTGTCCACAGTTTTTGCAGCAACCGCGAGCACTTGTTCTTTGTTCAGTCCCTCAGCTTTCAAAGCCTCAACAGCCAACAGAAGATGCTTATGGGGATCCATGCCTGCCCCTACCTTGTTCTTTCCACTCGCTTCCACTTTGCCAAGGGATTGGCCTTCCTCAGATGTAGCCCGCCCCAAGACTGGGGAGCCTTTTGACATGAAATTCCCAGCATGTGGTGTGGTCGATGATGGAGCCAAAACTCCAAAGGCTAAATCCGCCACTGTTCTCTGAAGATCTTCAATCATCCTCATCAGCTCGGAAGTAGTGGGTTCATGGGTTTGAGATGATTGGGGTTCAGGTGCACCCATCATGTATAAGTCCATGCTTTCTGGGATAAACACCTCAGGCTTGGGTAGATGGGCCGGGGTGATGTATATGCTGGGGTCATAGGCGGATGGCAGTGTATGGATGAGATTGAGGTAGGTGGGAAATGTTTGGTCATTGGGGTCTGAAGGTGGAGCTATCGTCCGGTTGTCGATGAGATTTTGGACCTCATGACGAAGGCGGTAGCAACGGTCGGTGCCATGACCGCGCTGCTGATGGTACATACAGTACTTGGCGGGGTTATGTCTGGCTGGGAGTGGGTTGGGAAGAGGTTGAGGATCGAGGGGTTTGAGATGCCCTCTTTCCATCAGGAGTTTTAGTGCGCTAGTCAGGCTCATATGGAGAGGGGTGAAAGTTCTGCCCTGAGCTCGGGCTGGGCTGGTTGTTTGTAGGCTTGGATTGGCAAAAGGGTTGGCTGTGGTGACTGTATTAATTTTAGTGGGTTCGGGAATAGTGCTACTTCCGGCATTGGTACTCCTTGAAATCACCCTCCTTGTCGGTTCACCTGTTCTGGGAATGATCCCGCTGTTGAACGCATTCTCGACCTGAACCCCCAGTTCATGCAGACTTTTGAAAGTGAATAACGGAGCGACTATCAATTTCTGCAACATATCATGCTCGAGGTTCCGCACCATCATCTGCACTTGATCCCTCTCAGAAGGGCGGCGATCTGTCATCTGTGCTGCCTTTGCTCTCCACCTCGCAACAAATTTCACAAAAGGCTCTTTTGGGTTTTGGCGGGTTGCTTCAAGCTCTTGGATGGTCATTTCAGCTTGGGTATTATAGGAATACTGATCGACAAAGGCCTCAGCCAATTCTTCCCAGTTTTGCTTCACTTTATCCTCCAACTTAGCGTACCAAGTGGCTGCTACACCTGACAGGGTCCTTCCATACAGAGAGAGTTTCTGTGGCTTAGTCAGACCCATCGGCTTCAGGACATCCAAGAAAAGTCGGATATGTACCATTGGATCTCCAAACCCGTCGAAACGGTCAATGTATGGCATTTTGAATCTGTCTGGGAGCCGGATGGCAGACTCGGTGTGCCCATCATCGATGTCGGGAATGAAGTTAAGGCCCTGTGCCTTTTTGAATTGCTTCTCAAGGTTTGCGATTTTCACCGCGGTTAGATCGAGGTCATTAGCATCAAGGGGATAAAGCCTCTCATTAGGCTGCACCAGGGGTCTGACAACTCGGGTTTGAGTCAACCTTTCTCGAGGACTCGGACACAGCAAGTCTTCAACTGGCGGAAGTGGGTCAAAGTTCGGCTGGGGTCCCAAAGCTGGATGTGAGGCAGATGCCCCAGATGGGCGCTGCGTTTCAATACTGGTCTCAGCCTGCATGGTAGTTCCCCGATTCAACGCTGCTATCACGGCTACAAATTCTTCCGAACCCTGTGCCATCACGGGCTGCTGATTCCGAGCAAGGGTGATGTGACTGGTGACTGACGGATCAGATGAATCGGTAAGCCCTGACTGGCCTTTCTTTGCCTTGCCTCAGCGAAAGAACACTGGTTGCCCTTGAATTGAATTTCTGACCTAACAAAGTCTATCAGCACTAGTCCAATGTACCCGGGGGATATTGGAGCCTTCTGAAGCTATGGTTCCAGGACTACCTAGCAAAAGAGAAAACATGCAGCATCTCAGCTGGATTTCACCAAAACGGATATGAGCATAACAGGATGACTGTGCCCTCTACTGAATTCTGCCCCCAAAATTCTGCCTCAAATCTGATACCCTCGGGTAAACTGAATCCCGAAATACTGAACTGGTGCCCGCAGGCCTGATGCCCAAACTCATAGACTGATGTATGCATTCCCCGTAGAGACGCACTCTAACAAGCACATAACAGATAAGTGAGAGCCAAAACACCCCTATGTTGGGGTAGGGTTTCCCTGTCCTATTTTGTCAGGAGCTAGGGTTTCATTACGCACGCAGCGGCTTCAAACAACCTATAAACGGGTAAGCAACCTGTCCTAGTTTGGAATGGTCACTATGGATCCGAATATGCACTAGGTCGAATGGTCAAAAAGGGTGCCCCAGTAAAACCGGGGTTTATGTTCCCATGCTGTCAGAGCCCAGAGCCGATCAGCCTTATGGTCATGCCTTGACAAGACAAGCCTCCGGCAAATCGTTCGGGAATGGCATATGGCAAACACGGTGTCCTAGGCGCACCAATGCAAATGCAATGCAAAGAAACACACAAGTGTAGTCAAAACCAGATATCATGAGTTCGAGTCAAGTTCTCTAAATCCCCAGCAGAGTCGCCAGAAACTGTAACAAGCCCGCGAGGGACCTCGCTACAGTTCGGACTCGATTTGTGCCACGGTTCTAAATCTTGAACCAAAGAGTCCAAATCCGGCAAATCGTTTTGAAAACAGATTTTTTTTTTGAAAGAAGTGCCAAACATGGACTGCTTTGCCAGATACAGAGTCGCCACCTAAATATTTTTTTAATGGGGAAATTTAGGAAACCCTGACTCGGTGCCAAAGGCCACGTGTCCGTCATCACCAAAGTTGGCTCGGGAACTTGGGTACGATTGGGGAAGGTCACATCGTAAGCACCCCCGCTCGCCCGGTCAAA
The DNA here is from genome assembly GCA_036172215.1 of Camellia granthamiana. NCBI lineage: Eukaryota > Viridiplantae > Streptophyta > Magnoliopsida > Ericales > Theaceae > Camellia > Camellia granthamiana. The sequence goes on from JAXFYN010000455.1 coordinate 18,509, forward strand.
GACCGGCCTCTACTAACCATGATATCTGCTTTTGAAAACATTGTATGTTCTTATTCCGGTTATTAGCCTAGGTTACTATGTAATGCGCACAGCATACAAGTATAGACTAGGTCGTCTGAATTGGAACAAAACATTTCATGTTTATTTGTTTGAAAGATGGTTTGCTACCCGCAGGTAGGCTTAAAATGCAGATTTTGCCACCCTCGGGTGGGCTTAGAAAATAGTGATGTTGCCACTATCTAGTGGGCTTAAAACAAACAGTCAATGCATTGTTCCAATCCAAATAACTCAATCTCCACCCACAGGCATTCAAGGCAGTTATATCACATAAGCACATAGCCTCATGGTAAGCATGCTATCATGGCAGTCACTCACACGCATGCAAGGATGCTAAAGCATAAAACTCACCGAGTACTCCAAGCCAAAACAGAAGCTTTTTAGAAATCATGCATGATCCTAAATATGCTAAAATGCCTAATGCAACACATGCAAAATGCAACTATAGCAGGCTCGGCTATTCTAAACATGGTATGTGAAATGCTACAACTAACATGTATTCAACTTGGAATTGAAATACGATGCAGTTTGTATGATGCGCCGAGCCCGGTGCATGCAAAACAGATGAATGATGCAAACATGCTGTCATACTGTATGCTAATTGAAATATGCCCTAATCTACCATCATAAGCAGATAAATAAAAGGGAGAAAGAAATGGGGGTTGGAAGACATGCATCACACTCACCCACACTTATTACAGCATTGTCCTCGCGCAGAGGGTCCGAATAAATAATACAGTCCGAATAAAAGAATAATACAGTCCGAATATACAGCCCAAAATAATATACAAATTCCTAATTAATTATCAAATTAAATAAGAAGGCTGTAAACTGGCATGCAAGCCAGGAACTGCCTTGCCTTCGCCCTGAATAATGAAATGATGCATGTTGGGCTACCTTGCGCGGAAATCCACTGGGATGCCCCAATTAGCCTTTGTTTGCGATGTTTCTCGAAATGCGTGCCAGACTCCGGAAAGTTGCTGATTCTTTATTTTGCTGCAACAGAGAGCAGGAAAGGGGCATAGCAATGTATTTCACAAATATATGCATGCCTCGATCCTCGTGTCATCAATCACGCATATCGATGCATGATGGCCGCGGAGTCGGATTGTACAACTCAATACGGGGTGAATGCAGATGAATGCTACAACAAAACCTAACTCCATCATGGATAATCCGGAGTGTCGGTGACTTGGGAATTGAGATCCGTTCCGTCACTCGGAGTACGGAACGTACCTCGTTTCCCGTGCCCGGGCTAACTCCTATCCCGAACACGATGCAATATGCATGATATGCATGAAATGCAGCTGACATATGACCTAGCATGCACAATGCTATGAAAATGAGATGCCTCGAAATGCAAACCGAGGCAATGATCCTAAGGCATGAAATGACACTGAAAATGCAATGAGGACTTACACTAACATGAGAGAGCCTCAGCCACACTCACATAGGATGCCGACAGATAAAAATGAGGTGCCTCGAAATGCGTGCACACGGGCACGCAAACCGAGGCATGCAGAATGACAAATGCAATGATGGGCTTATACCAACATGGGAGGGCCTCAGCCGCACTCACATAGGATGCCGGCGGATAGAAATGAGGTACCTCGAAATGCGTGCCCACGGGCACGTAAACCGAGGCGGTGACATACAGGCATGAAATAACAAATTGGGTTTACACTAACATGAGAGGACCTCAGCCGCACTCACATAAGCTGCCGAGAGATGAGAATGAGCTGCCTCCAAATGCGTGCACACGAGCACGCAAACCAAGGCAGTGGCATACGCAATGCAAATGACATGGAAAATGCAAATTGGGCTTACACTAACATGAGAGAGCCTCAGCCACACTCACATAAGCTGCCGAAAGATGAAAACAGGCTGCCTCGAAATGCGCGCACACGGCACGCAAACCAAGGCAGTGGCATACGCAATGCAAATGACATGCGAATGAAACGTGGCATATGGCATATGAAAAATGCAAATTTCAGTAGCTAAAATGGTGCACAAATAACCCCCGAATTATGACAAAATTACACCCGATGCCCGAAATGCAATGTTATGCACCCGAAACGGCCTACAGCCCTACTAAACATGCACAATATGGACATAACATGTAAAACAGTAGCAAGGCAGCCCCTAAACTAGCATTTTTTCAGTACAAAGTATGGCCAAACAATGATCACAAGTATGGCAAAAATAGCTTGCAAAAATGGGGGAAAAGAGGGGAATTATAAAGCAAGTGGTATATACAATGCTCAAACTGAAAAATACAGTTCTACAAAATTAAAGAGGGGCCAAAAATATGCACATTTACAAGAGATGACATCCCCCAATTCAGTATGTAGATAGGCTAAACATAGCATGCAAAATAATGAGCCAACAAAGGCTATAACATGAGGTACCAAAAGCATGCATCAAACAACCTTGGACCCTTAACAAAACATGAAGAATGAGTCATTTTAAGACACTTTCTAAGCCTGATGAAGGCTGAAAACAGAGACCAAATAAGCTCAAAGGGGCATGCCAAATAGGAGTAGAACATGAATTCAAAGCAAGTGGCATGTAGAGCATGAAAACCAGGTTGAGCCCTTCTTCAATGTTGAAGAGGGGCTCAAAATAAGTACAATATTAGTTCATGAGATGCTCCAAATCAGATCACAAATAGGCCAAATAAATCATGCAATTTTACGGAAAATATGGAGGATTACAGAGAAAGTGCATGATAGAGAGGCCAAACATGATTGAGCCCTTCTTCAAAGTTGAAGAAGGGTTCAATATAGGCCCACTCACAGCATATATCAGGCTCGAAAATGGATCACTCATAAGCCAAATAAAGCATGCAAAATAATGGCATAAAGAGTGATATTGAAAGAGGTGTATCAAGGGGCTCTCAAATGAGGTTGAACCCTTCTTCAATTTTGAAGAGGGGCTCAAAATAAGCCTAAAATCAGTAAGGGTCGGAGCCCAAAACTGAGAGCAAGTAGGGTAAAGAATTGATTCAAAATTGTGCTAGAAAAAGGGAATTAGAGTCTTACCCTTGGAGACAAGTCTTTTGTTGCTTCTTGGCTTCAATTTGTTGGTCCTTAGCCTTTGAAAAACCCTCCTTTGCTGCTGGAATGGAGGTGGTGATGGTGAGGCTTAGGGTTGATGAAGGAATGGCCTAGAACCTTGAAGGTTTTTGGAGCTTTTGGCTATGGAAATGGAGGTTTTGGAAGATGAAGTCTTAAGATCAATTTTTGTAACCCTAACAAAGGAGCTCCTCAGCCCCTTAAATAGACCAAAAAGGGTGTAAAAGGGGAGGGAAATGCACCCAAGCTTTCCCTCCCAAAATATCCCTCGGAGGATCAAGATATTTTGAAAAACAGCTGGACAGCTGTAAAGTGGCCAAAAGCAGGAAGTAGGCCGGCCAGGTGGCTTTCTTGAAGGTGGCTGGCCGGCCACCCCAACTGGTCGGCCAGCCACTCTCCCTGGCCGGCCGGCCATGGAAAAAAATGGAACAGAACAATTACTGGCCGACCACCACATTTTGGTGTCCTCCCATGTGTGTAGAACAAGGCCCCAAGGTTGGAATTTGGCAACTCTGAAATAGAAGACACAACATTGAACTTGAAGGAGAGGCTCAAAAATGAAAGTAACAATTACTGGCCGACCACCACTTTTTGGTGTCCTCCCATATGCCCTCATCACAAATATGTAGTCTCGGCTCGAAGAAAATATCCCTAGGGTGTTCAACATTGGCCCGGAAGTGAGCAAAACGCACTACAACAAAAAAGGTCTATGGTGACGAAAACGCGTGACGAAAAAATATTTCGTCTCCAAATATGCATGTTTTAGTGATGAAAATAAGATTTCGCCTCCAATTGTATTATTTTTAGAGACGAAAACCAAATTTCGTCACCAAATGCTTCAAATCAAATAAAACAATAGGTGGCGAAAATTTTATTCGTCTCTAAATTTTATTATTCGTCACAAAACAATTTCCCGCCCTTGGAAAATTTGGTGGAAGATTTGGCGCCATTTTGGAGACGAAATTTGTCGTCACCATTGTAAAAAATTTTAGAGAGGAAATAATTTCGTCTCCAAATGTATTATTTTTAGGGAGGAAAACCAAATTTCGTCACCAAATGCTTAAAATCAATAAAAAAAATAGAAGAAATCTAGGCTATTGTGACAAAATTTGGTGACAAATTTTTTTTTGTCTTCAAATTTAACCCAAAGATGACGAAATATTAATTTTGTCGCTTGTTTTAATTTTTCTCAAAAGTATAGGAGACGAAAACAAAATTTCGTGTGCAAAAATGAGGCGCCAATTTCATTTGCATTGGCGCGAATTATTTTAGCTCATTGGAGACGAACATTTTTGTCACAAAATATTTTTTTTTTGGTGACGAACCTAATTCGTCGCCAATAAATTTCATACCTATTAAACAATGCACATTTCCATTTATTAGGCGACAAATATATTTTTGTCTAGGAAGGATAAGTTATGGAAGACGAAAATATTTCGTCACCAATAAACATTCCATCATGTAGACAATGTCATTTCATCTTTCTATTAAATAGCCGACAAATATATTTTTGTTTCAGAATAATAAGTTGTGGGAGACGAAAATATTTCGTCACTAATAAATTCTAATTGATTGCGTGACGAATATATTTTTCGTCTCATAAGGTTAAGTCGTGGAAGACAAAAATATTTCATCACCAATAATAAATTCTTTGTTCTGGTATTGAAGGATACAAAAATATTTTATCACTAATCATTTCTCTTTATTAAAATGCTGTGAAACTGTGACCCCAAGAGATACATTCTGGCGCTTATCACTCATTTTCATGTACACGGACCTTGAAGTCGTGACTCAAGAAAACATTTTCTGCAAACCCTCATTTCTCTCTCGCACTTGAGTCTACTCCTCTCTCACAAGTATTGAAGTCGTGACTCAAGAAGACACTCTGTAAACCATTTCTTCTATTTCGCGCTAAAGCCCCTCTCTTCTGTCTCACACTTAAGCCCTTCGTGCATGCTAGCATTAAAGCTATTATCCAAGAAGGTACCCTATGCAAACCCACTATTCTTTCTCACAGTGAAGGCCCCTCTTGCACGCAAGCACTTTTTCTCATTGTCTGAACCAACTCTATCATTTCCGTCTAGAACACTCATTTCAGAAAAATCGAAGGTCAAAACCTCTCTCCACAAAAAAATAAAAAGAAAAAGATAATTAATGTAGCTATTTTTTTTGCGAGAAAAAATACAGAGAAACAAATAAGAAAAAATTTGTAATTTTCAAAATTAATAGAAAACATTACCTTATTTAGTATGGAGTTTTCAATAATTAATTTTTAAAATTTGGTGATAAAATTTATTTTCATTTTAGAACGTAACCCAAACATGACTAAATATTACTTTTGTCGTTTCTTTTAATTGTTCTCAAAACTATAGGAGACGAAAAAATAAATTCGTCAGAAAAAAAGAGGCGCCAATTTTTTTTCTTGTTGGCGCCAATTATTTTAGCTCATTGGAGACGAAAATTTTTGTCACAAAATTTAAAGTTTTTTGCAACAAAAGGAATTCGTCACCAATAAATTCCAAACTTATTAGACTATGTCGTTTCATTTTCTTATTTATTTGGTGACAAATATATTTTTTGTCTGGGAATGATAAGTTAGGGGAGACGAAAATATTTTGTCACCAATAAACCCTTCATGCTCGTTTTATCTTTCTGTTAATTAGGCGACAAATATATTTTTGTCTCGGAAGGATATGTTTTGGGAGACGAAAATATTTCGTCACTAATAAATTCTCCATGTGTTGTGCTGCATTTTGATTGATTGTGCGACGAATATATTTTCGTCTCATAAGGTTAAGTTGAAGGAGACGAAAATATTTCATCACCAATAAATTCTCCATCTCCACACAATATTGTTTTTGTATTTTTGTTGATTAGGCAACGAACATATGAGTTTGAGACGAAAATATTTTATCACTAATTATTTCTCTTTATTAAAATGCCGTTAGAAACTAAGAGACACTCTTACCTTAATTTAGATGAGGGAAAATTGCAGCAGTTGTCCCGATACTTTGGTCCTTGTATCATATAAATGGTATATGCCATATCTATATCTATCTATCTATCTATCTATCTATCTATCTATATCTATATCTATATCTATATCTATCTATCTATCTATATTATATAAGGAAAAGAGGGTTTCTAACTCACAAGCCTTGTGAGAGCTCCAATACCTCAATTCTAATTTCTTAATTTTTTGATTTAAAAAAAAAACTCAGCACTTATTAACTTCTCTCAAGTCTTTTTGACTTCTCCCATACACACCATTTTCAACTTCTCTCATACCTATTTAATTTTTAACTTCTCTCGTCTCTCTCTGTCTCTCTTCTCTGGATCTCTCTCGCTCATCTCTCCCTGTATCTCTCTCGTTTATCTCTTTTCGCTCTTTTTCTCTCTCTTTCTCTCTCTCTATCTGTCTCTTTTCACCTATTTTTTCATTTCTCTTTCTCTCTCTTACATATCACTCTTATCTCTCTGTCTGTCTGTCTGTCTGTCTCTCTCTCTCTGTCTTTCACTCATCTATCTCTTCTCTCATCTCTTTTCTCTCTCTGTCTCTTTCGTTCATCTCTCTTGTCTCTATCTCTCTTGCTCATCTCTCTTCTCTCACTCTCTCTCATCTCTCTTTTCTCTCTGTCTCTATTCCTCATCTCTCTTATTTCTATCTCTCTCTCTATCTCTCACGTTCATCTCTCTTCTCTCTATGTCTCTCTCGCTCATGTCTCTTCTCTCTATCTCTCTCTCTGTCTATCTCGTTCATCTCTCCTCTCTCTCTGTCTCTTTTTCTGACTCTCACTCTCTCACACTCTCTCTCTCTCTCTCTCTTCTTTTTCTCTCTCTCACTCATCACTCTTCTCTATCTGTCTGTCTTTGTCTCTTTTTCTCTTTGTCTCTCGCTCATCTCTCATCTCTCTATCTCTCTCATCTTTTTTCTTTCTCTATTTCTCTCATTCATCTGTCTTCTCTCTATCTCTCTCTCTGTCTTTCCTACTCATCTTTTTTCTCTCTCTATCTCTCTCTTTTTCTATGTCTTTCTTTCGATCATCTCTTTTCGTTCTCTTTCTCTCTCTCTTTGTCTATCTCTCACTCATCTCTTGTTTCTCTCTGTCTATGTCTCTATCTCTATCTGTCTATCTCTCTGTTTCTCTTTCACTCATCACTCTTCTCTCTCTCTTTCTCTCTCTATGTCTCTTTCTCTATCTCTTGTTCATTTCTTTTTGTTGTCTCTCTCTCTCTCTGTGTCTATCTCTCGCTTTTTTTCTTTCTCTCTGTCTCTCTCTGTCTCTCACTTATCTCTCTTTTCTCTCAATCGTTCATTTCTCTAATATGTCCTCTTTACCTCTCTTCCTAGTGTGTCCTCTTTATTTTGCCTTATCTCTGTCCCTCTTTCTACCTCTCTTCTCCTAATATCTGTCTCTCTCACTCTGTGACTCTCTTTGTCTTTGTTTTCTCTTTGACTAAAGTAATTTTGTTCCATAATGTCTCACCCACCAGGGCCTTCACCATTCCCATTTTCTAGAGCATGTTCAACTCTCCCTAAAAACAATTTGAGGTATAAATATCCTTCTCTTTCCATCTCTCATACTCATCTCTCATCTCTCTATCTCTCATATCTCTTCTCTCTCTGTCTCTCTCGCTCATCTCTCTTCTCTCTATCTCTCGTTCATCTCTCTATCTCTCTATCTCTCATATCTCTTCTCTCTATGTCTCTCTCGCTCATCTCTCTTCTCTCTATCTCTCTATCTATGTCTCTCGTTCATCTCTCTTCTCTCTCTGTCTCTCACTCTCTATCTCTTTCTCTCTTTGTCTCTCTTTCTCTCTGTGTATGTCTGTCTCTCTCCCCCATTGTGTTCATCTTGCTCACTCTCTCCCTCTCATCTTCTCTATTTATCGAGCTCTCCACTACAAGAAAATGCACTTTTAGCGACCATTTTGTCTCTTTCTCTCTCTCTCTCTCTCTCTCTCTCGCTCATCACTCTGTCTCTTTCTCTATCTCTCTTCTCCATCTGTCTCTCACTCATCTCTCTCTCACCACCCATCTCCTCTACCACCTTCACCACTACTGCAAATGTCATGCCACTACCACCATTATTACCATTGTTGCCACTCCATCTCTACGACCACCATTACTACCACCATCGCTGCCACTACCACTACCACCACTGCTACCACTGCTACTGCTACTACTACTACTACTATTACCTTTCCTTCACCACCGCCGCTCCATCTCCTCTACCATTACCACAACTTCACCACTAATCTCCTTCGCCATCACCACCACCACCACCACCACCACCTCACCTCACCTCTTATCTACCACCTTCACCACTACTGCCGTTCCCTCTCCTCTACCACAAAAATTAGCTCTTGATTTTTAGTAACAAAAAAAAATGGGCCACAAATTTTTTTTTCATCGACCATAAAAAATTAACTTTATTTTAACGAAAAATATTTTTCATTAAATATTACCCATTCTTCTATCAAATAAAAAAAAAATTCATTCAAATAAAAATAAAATTAATTTCCACTACAAGAAAATTGACATATAACAATATTTATATAACATCGTTTTCAAAAAAACGCCATTTTTAGTGTTTTCCGTATTTTACATAAAAAAAAGGGAAAAAAAAAAAGAAAAGAGAAAAGTCACTTAACAGATCTCACTCTCTCAGAGCATCTCCAACCCAATCTTCTCACCAAGAGGATGAAAATAAATTTTTTTATTCAAAAAATGAATATAGAGTATATCACTATTCATTCCAACTCCAACCATAAACCTTCATTTTCTTCACTATTCATTCCAACTCCAACATCATTTTCTTTTTTAACAAATATTTAATTTTAAAATTTTTGTAAAATATATTTAATATTATACTCATTTTAAAGGTATGATTTCATACTTTTTATTGATGTCAATTTTATAAAAATTAAATTTACACATTAAAAATTATTTCAAATATAATAAGAAATATGAAATGAATAGTGTTTTGGAGGCCTCCTTCATTTTTTCCTCCTCCCTTCATTTTTGAAGGATCAATCCATCTTCCAAATCTTTTTCATTTGGGAGGAAGAAATGAAGGATGAGTTGGAGTGGTTCTTGGGAGAGGATCCTCCATATTTGAAGATATGGAGGATGGGTTGGAGATGCTCTCACACTCGTATCTCCGTCATGGTCCGTCTCTCTCATTCTTACACTCATATCTCACTCTCAGACATCACTCCCTCTCACTCTCTCACACACCGCTCCTCTCTCTCGTAATCGAACATCGATCTACATTCCTCAGTCAAACATCGATCTCTGTCACTCTAGGGCTTTGCTCTAGCTGTTCTTCATCGAAGTCGAACTTGATCTCGATCTGTGCTTCATCTCAGATCAGATCATTATCATTCTTCGATTCTCTTCTCTCTTCGATCTCTCTGCAAATCTCTCTCTCTCTCTAAACTCTGGATCTATCTGTGTTCGATCATGGAGATGGAACGTGTGATCGAATTTCCACACGCGGACATGGATCGTCGTCCCAGAAAGAGACCGCGCTTGGGTTGGGATGTTGCTCCTCAAGCCCTTAAGGTATCAAATCTGTTCTCTAGATCTCTAATTTCATAATTGACTTTAAATTTTTAATTTTTCCTCAATTTCTTCTTAGGATATGTAATTGGTATGAACAAAGGCAGATACCAAAATTTTCAACTCTTTAGTTTTTATGTAATTGATTGATTGGTTGATGATGTGGGTTTTGTGTTTCTTCCTTTGTTTGTTTGGTTCTTGATTGATCAAATCTGTGTCAATAGTCTTGAGATATTTGGGATTAAAAGTCAGCTTAATGTGTGCAGGAAGTAAATGAGATATGGGCAGGCTTGGGCTATTACAGGTTTGGGCGATTTCTTGTTGGAGAATCTACAATTCCTTTACCCAAATCTGCCAATAAATAATCATATGCCATTGTTTGGTTGTTTGTTTGTTTAACTATGGCTCTCTTGGTCTAGGATTGTAATTGCTCTTGGTTGGACCGTTGGAGTATGAATAATAGAAAAATGGTAGGAATGAATAGTAAAAGAGTAACAGTCAGTCATAGAATTCGACTATAGAATTAATAATTGTTAATGAATAATGCGATTTTCCCTTTAAAATTTTGATAGCTAATTATATTATTGCATTTCAAAGTGTTAACTGCTATTTCTCCACAGGCAAAGAATGCTATTGTCTCCCAGGAGCAGGTAATTTTTTCATTGCCTATACATTCGGTATCTAACATAGTTGAAGTTGGAAAGCACAAAAAGTGATGTGGCATTCTCTTATTTAGGTTTTTGTCAGAAACTGATGTTGCAAACCACACTCTATTTCACAAGGTTTGTTTTGGAGAGTTGTGTTTCATGGTTCGGGTCCTTTGCTGATAATTATACATTTATATTTATAAAGTCAGAGTTTTGGTAGTGTTGTTAATAGTAATAGCATTCTTGGGTCTCAAACCTTTATTCCTGCTGTAAACTTCTCGCAGCATAGTAACCAGCATAAGCAGGAGCCAAGCCAACAGATGCATTTCTCACCCGCTTATTTTGATAGTCAGAAATTGCCGAATTTCTTACAGCAGCCACTTGGTACTCAGTTCCTTCATGCCTCCAGTGAGGGGAGGTCATCTGCTGGGCGGCCTTATTACACTAATTAAAATCAATCACTCCCATGTAATTGACCTACCCCGTCCTCTTTCCCTCTCAATTTATACTATATATTAAGTCAAATGGTCTTTTAACCAAGAGCCTTGTTCATGGCTTGGCCAAAAGTAGAGGTATTGTGAAATTGTTTTTAAATATTTTCTTCTCTATTATTTTTTTTAAGCCTTTGGTTTAGGTTTTTTTATGAATCTTTTGAATTTTAACATAGCGATGATGGCTGTGTATTCAACTGGTGGATCCGACATTAACGACGCCAATGGAATACTTATGTTTTTTAAAAAAAAATTTGTTGAAAACTAAAAAAATACACGACATCTAAAAAATTGTCAAAATATTGACACATTTATTAATTAAAAAGGAAATTTTGCATGGCACATGTAAAATAAAATAAAATAAATACATGTGTAATGAATATTTTTATGCCACATTAAAAAATACATGCAAGAAAAAACCATCAATATAGAACAATAAATTATTATAGTCAACTCTTTCAAATTTACACAAACACAAAATCTTACTTTTTGTGTAGAAAATAAGGAAAGAGAGGGAGAGAGATGGGAAGTGAATTGCAAATGGTTAGGAAGAGAAAATAGAGAAAAAGAAAAGGAAAAAATACTTACCCAAAAAAGAATAGGAATTAAAAAAAAAAGGAAAGAGAGGAAGGTGCTAGGAAAGTGTTGAAGGTTCTTTGGGCAGGAAATTTGATTTTGGTCAAGCAAATCCAACCATTAATCTCATAGATGAATTGATCTGAACTGTTCTAACCAATTGTATTCGAGAGACATTTTCAAAAACCATTTTTTATTATATAGATTGTTGTTGAAATCTAAGCTTATTTGTCTTTCAATATTGCTATTAAAGATTTGTCAATTTCATGTGAAGGAATCAGATGGAAATGTAATTAATATTCTCAACTTGATGGATGTTGCGATGGACAAAACTGATGCTTCTGGCACTAGATCAGGAGTTTGTGATTATTTATATACGTTGTGTCAGCAATCTTTTCCCAGTCCATTGGTTTGTGGGAATGTTGGAAGTAGAGAGGTGAATAAATGGATTGATGAGAAGATTGCAAATTGTAAATCTCCAGACATGGACTACAGAAAAGGTGAACTTTTTAGGTTGTTCTTCTCTTTGCTAAAAATAGCATGCCAATATTATGGAAAACTTCGATCTCCCTTCGGCACTGACCATGCAATGAAGGTAAAATTTTCATCGACTTGGTTTAACTGTTTGTTTTTGTTTCTCTGTTAAGTTTATTATCTCTTGCTTGCCATTTTTATAGAGTAATACTGTTTGGGAGCTTGAGCATTGGTTTTATTTGCTAATGCTATTGCCTCTTAAAGGGGAGAAATAGCACATTTCTTGAAGGGCAGAAATAGCACTTTTCTCTTTCGTATTGCTTTTGAACATCTTCCTGGTGTATTGCAACATGCTGCATTGGTTACTTATATATATAAGCATAAATGTCTGTGCGCGTGCACATACAAAGAGGTAGAAAAAGGCAGCATTGATATTTTGGTCATCAAATCTTCTCTCATTTGCTATCCCTTCCCAATAAGGATGAGAGGAAAGCCTATCCTATCTTATGATTCTATCTCAACTTTACCTTACTCTCCCACCTTATTTTATCTGTGATGCCCTTTTAATCCTGCTTATAATATGAAGAGCTGGCTTCTTGTCTTTATTTTATATTTATTGGAGCCTTTCCGTTTTCTATATATTCAACTACCATTAACAGGGTTCAAAAACTCATATGGGTGGCACTATGCGTCTTGGATCAAGGAGGACTTATTTTCAGGTTGCAGATTGCTTGTCTGCAAAACTGTAAGTACACTTGGCTATAGTGGCATAGAAACTTACACGTGCGCACACATACATATATTATGCATCTGTTGAATGTTGTTGGAGTTAGTGTAATGTAGTCAAGTACATAGAAAGATACACATGCTTCAAACAATTCTGTTTTGAATTGTTATGAAGTAAGATTTTCTAAGGGAAAATTGCACTGTCCTCTGCTGAAGTTTGGGATTCAGCCAGCTGGACCCCCTTGTTTTAAAATAGGCAGGGGCTTACCCTTCCGTCGATGACCGTTGGTGGAGTTTTAAATGTTGAGTGGGTTGACTGTATTATTGGTTTTTCCCTCAAATGAAATTAAGTTGCATTTATGACCTTACAATGCGACCTTAATGACATTGTTTATTTCCAAAATCAGTACAAGCACCAAACTTCACAACCATTTAAAGAAGAGCTTGCTTTGAAAACAACTATTATTATTCTTTTGATATCAAATGCACCCTTAGTGACCAATTCACAGAGCAGGAGTGGAAGTGAGTGCAAAAGCATGAATAGTGAAAGTATTATGAGAGCAAGAGCATCTCTAGAGTGTCTTTATATATATGAAAGTTATTTAAGTACAGGTGTGCGGAATTAACATGCTCACTCTTAGCTAATTGATTTAATATGGATTCTGCTAGATATGGCAATAAGAGCTTCATTGATGAGAGACATCGACACAGATATGAGGTATTTTCCATTCACAAGTAGTGTCACAGAGTCATTGTTTACTTATTGTTCCAATCTATTCAGTATGTATTTCGGCTAGAGAAATAATTTTGTTTGTGTAGGTGAATCCTGATATGGTAGCACAACTTGAAGATGCTGGCCTCTCTTTTACTGGCAAAGATGAAAGCGGTCAACGCATGGAGGTAGATATCATGGTCATAGAATTGACCGTGGTAATTGTTGAATTATTTTGACACTTTTGTTGGTTTAAAGTACATACTGGTGTATGGTTCTGCAGATTGTTGGACTGTCTAGCCATCCATTCTATGTTGGTGTTCAATTCCATCCCGAGTTCAAATCAAGACCAGGGAAACCATTTTGTTAGTACAAATAAAGGATCCATTTTGACAGGAAATGGTATTTTGTTAGTGACCTTTTCAGGGCCTTGGCTTGTTACGTGAGTCTGTCTGACTTTCATATTTCTGTATGTGAAAAGAAATATAAATATCTCCATATACAAATCTCGAATGAGTACTGCGACTTCATAATTGTAACCTTCCCATGGCATATAAACTACAAATGCTCATTTCCTCAATGTTGGTCAGTGACATTGCAAGTATTTCTCACAAATTCTTGTATATGAAATGTTTGTTTTAAGTAGGGCTTATAGCAGCAGCATGTGGGCAGTTGGATGCTGTCTTGAAGAAAAGTGGGACAAAAACAACTGCAATGAGCAACGGTACTTCAGCAATAAAATCTCACCAATATGGAAATGCAGACAAGACTCCCAATTGGTCATTAGGTGTTGTATATAGCAATGGGAATGGTGTTCACTGTTAAAAGGGAAATGGATTTTTGTGTTCGTTTCTCTCTCGGACCTCTTTGTTTATCAGCGGCCTATCAATTTTGCTAGGAGCTTTTTTGAGTTGGTATTGGGTAGGTTACTAGGTGTTATAACTCTTAGAGGAACTCAGTTCATAGAATAGAGCTTGATTCATAGTGCCACTCATATGAGTTTCTGTGGGCCCTTACTTGCGGAATAATATGAATGGTGGGAGGGTCTTTATCTACCTTTATCATGAAGTTTCTTTTTAGGTTGCAGCCGCATCTATGTGACGCATCTATGTGACGCATCTATGTGACTTTTGTGAATCCATCTTTTTTGTTTGAATGGATTCAACATATGACCCTAGTTGCATCTTTTTTGTTTGGAACCAGAAATGCATATTGGAGTGACCTAAAGCTCTCTAATATCGCAATACATTGTTGACACTCTCAGGTAAGTTCTCTCTCACCGTAACTACTATGCTCTTGGTATCTGTCTTTCTCTGTGTTTTAATTAATCCTAACTCTACTCTGAATGTTTACATGTCAATCGATTTTTATGTGGGTTTCTTTCAGATTATGTATCTTTTTTCCTCAATTGTGTCTGTCGCTTGCAATATTTTCTCTGAGTATTTCTCTGCTTGTGTTTTTACTCTCGATTTGATGTCTCTCTCTCTCTCTCTCTCTCTCTATGTGTGGGGTAGGGATCTTGATGCTAGAACAAAAGCTAGATAGCTAATAGTATACATAAATGTATGCCTTCTTGCATGAATCTCATATGATCCTATTCTTGGTGTTGTGTCCTCGTGTAATCCTTTCAATTTGGTCATTGCAGTAGCCTTGTCTTTGCTAAAGGTTGTTTAGCTGGATGATGGTTCCTTCATGGGCTATTCCTTTATTAAATGCTGATATATATGTCTTTTTTCTAAATATAATTGAATTCATTCTTTTCATACTGAAAAATATTTAAAAAATTCCATCTTGTGTGTTTTCTTAGATTTACAATCTCATTGTTTTATTATGTGAATCATTTTGTTTTGTGTTTCAGTATTGTTGGGTTGAAATAGAAATTTGGTGATGCAATTGACTAATTGGATTAAGAAATTTATTTATATTTGTTCTTTTTATATATGTTTTTTTTTAAATAAGGAGAAAAGATGGCGTTTTTGAAACCCTTATTGTATGATAGATCCCTATCAACAGAAGCTAATAGTCAGAAATTATTTTATTAATTCTTACGAGGAAGTAACAAGTAAATAAAAATGGAGACAATTTCAAACAACCATAACTAATATTCTTAGAATTAATACTTGTCGCATGCACCAATTTTGCCATTACAACTTTATAATTTAATGTTTTTAATAATTAAGTTTATTTATTCTAATTATAATTTAATTAGGAGTCTTATTAGAAGTCTTTGGTTTCTTATTTTATTAGGGATTTAGCTTCCAAATAATATTAGAATTTAGTTTCTTATTTTGAATTAGGGTTATTAGCCTATAAAAAATATGTTTAGTATTGTATTATTTAGATTTGGATTAATAATATTGAGTGTCTAGGCTTTGGCTTTTGTGATTAGGGTTGTGGCCCTTGTGTTCTTCCTCTCTCACCTTTCCCTTTTCTTTCTTCTCCATGCTACATCAATTTGGTATCAGAGCTCAAGCTCAGAACGCCTCTCTTCCATTCTCCCTCTTACATCAATTGCCTAATACCTTAGTAGCAAAAACTCCTATAAGGGGGTGTGCTCCTTGCTCTAGAACCCCACTCCCGCTCCCGTTCCTGTTCCAGCCCCCGCTCCTATGCCTGTCCCACTCCCACTTCATGCAACTATGCTTACAAAAATTGGCCAAAAACCTTACCTCTTGGGGGCAACCAGAACCTTAGCCCAATCGTCATCACACTTCTGTTGCTGTCACACCTCATGTCTGTCGTCTTCTGTAATTGCTAGGCCTCTTTTATGTCGTCATGAGTTTTAATATTGAGTCGCCTTGTTTATATAGTTCATACATTTTATTGATTATACCCTAATGATGCTCTGATATATTTTAGAGTATGCCCTTCAACTAGTGCTAGTCTCAAGTTCTGAGCATAACTGAGTACAATACATAAATAGTGTGCCTAGCATTGTCAATCCTCATGAATCTTATGACAAGTAAGCTATTTGCTGATAATGCATCGTTTATTTGCTCAAATTAGTTCCCTTTCTATTTTTCGTTTTCTTTTTTAGAAAACTCTATTTTGTCATCTTAATTTTTTTGAAGAATTTTGGTCTAGTCAACATTAGCTCCTTGGTCATCAATTAAAGAAAAGTTTCTTGCATGCCCCTTTCTTTATAAGATTCAAGTCATAAAATAAAGAAATAGAAAAGACCAAGTGATAGGGATTGTAATGGCATCGGATGACCAATAAATTAAGGAAGAATTTTCAACCTTGGTTATCCTTATGCCTGATTGAAGCTTTGTTATGGTCTTTGATTAGCAATTTTATTAGCTGAAATAGCATATCATTATTTTGTGATGTCCAAGTTCAACTTTGCCCATGGCACTTCGTCTAGCTTGTGTTTCCTGTTATTTTACAGAATGCATTGCCTTATTGTATCACTTTACTATGGCTGATGTGTTGATGTTTTTTGGATTCTAAAATTCATTTTCATGCCTCCATAGAGAAGCTTGAGGCCTTCCTACTTCGTTCAATGGAAGGTGGTTTGATATCTGATGGTGTTCTAGCCCAAGACATAATCCAAGCATTATCCTTTTGGTGTATTTGTGAGGTTCTTCTACTTTACATGTTCGTTTGTATTGGCAAGTCTTTCTTTATCAGTATAGGGAGAGTATGGTATGTTGGACATACATAACTTGATTATTGGAATTTTAATATTCATGTAAATGGCTTTCACTCTATATTGTGCTCTCATTTGTTGTAACTTTTCTCTCACCTCTCACTGGATATATCTTAGAGTCATAACTTGATAAGTATTCGTGTAAAATTGACTTCTCCTTCTCCATGTTGAACAATTTATTTATATGCCATTTAGGATTCGGTGTTGAACAATTTATTTATATGCCATTTAGGATTCGGGATGTATAAATTGTGAATTAGTTTAAAAAATATTTCTTTTTCTCTATACTTAAAGCTTCAAAAAAGGCCGTCGAAAGGCTAAATTATCACACAACCACAGATTTGTACAGGAACCAACAGAAACACCTTAGGAGGGATCAATATAAGTTGTATGAACTTACGGCACATTAATGGAATGCACCATTTGTGAATTAGCCTTAAAATTAATTTTTTGTTTTCATAATCTCGAAAAAAAGTATGTTAGAGGGATAAATTGTATAATTGATCTAATTGTAAATTGATGAGTTATTAATGTTTTTAATCTTTTGTATAATTAATTAATTACTAAAGTTTTTAATTTATTTTTTTGCAGATTGGATTGGGGTAGCATTTTTGACGTGCGACAATGATGTAATTTGTTTGAATGTTCATTTTTTTTTTTATAAGGATACGCATACTTTGTGGAGTTGCACTAGCTATTGTTGGATGTTTGGTAGAATTGTACAAGTTATAACTTTTGGATATTTTGTGAATATTGCACTATTTTATTATATTAGGATGAAATTATTTGTAATGATGAATGGATATTTTCATTTTGTTAATTCGCAAATGTGTTGATGACATGTTAGGTTAAGTTGTGATGAAATTGTTATATACAACAGGTTTCAACATGAACAGGGTTTTATTTGTTGAATTGAAATTTAGATTTTGATAAAATAGGTATATTATGTGGAAAAAAAATATTATGGAATTAGTGACAAAATTTTTCATTTCGTCTCTTACTTAGCTTAGGTGGAAGATTAATTTTGTCATGAATTCTTTATTTCGTCGCTAAATGAATTTGTCATGACGAAAAGTATTGTCACATTTTGTCACTATTATCCTCAATGTGTGACGATTTTTTTTGACATTATTTCATCATTTTTAATGATGAATTTGTTTTTGTCTCTATTGGTAGCTTCTTTGACAAAAAATTTTCGTCTTCGTTTATATTAAACGTGACAAAATTATTTCGTCTCTATTTCTTATATTTATGACAAAATACTTTTGTCTCTAATTTTTTCCTTTAATGACAAAATATTTTGTCGCTAATTACTTACAAGTATGTTCCCAACACAGTGTATTGGAGACAAAAATATTTGTCACAAATTTATCATTTTTAATGATGAATTTGTTTTTGTCTCTATTGGTAGCTTCTTTGACAAATTTTTTTTGTCTTCGTTTATATTAAACGTGACAAAATTATTTCGTCTCTATTTCTTATATTTATGACAAAATACTTTTGTCTCTAATTTCTTCCTTTAATGACAAAATATTTTGTCGCTAATTACTTACAAGTATGTTCCCAACAGAGTGTATTGGAGACAAAAATTCGTCACAAATTTATCATTTTCAATGACGAAATTGTTTTTTCGTCTCTAAGACCCTTTAGCGACGAGGCTTTGGCGACAAAATGGGTGACGAAAAATTTTCGTCGTAATTAGTTTGGGTGACGAAATATATACATTTTGGGACAAATGTGTTTCGTCTTTAAATCCCAAATTTGTTGTAGTGACGGGCGCCGGAGGAGCGAAACTGGTTTTCTGGAACAATTGCTGGCCTTCCACCCTCCAGTGATCTTCCTGATGTTAAAACAGAGGTACCTGCCAAAATTGAACAAAAACTAATGCAAAATGAACGCTCGGGGCCTAAACCGCGCGATTCGGGGGCCCGAAAATAGGCTGTAAGCACCGAAAGTGGCGTTCGGCCACGAAGTGGGCATCAGAGGCCCTAGTGTCCCTCGGTATGGAGTAAATGAGATGCATGCCAAAAACCGGAGAAATCGGAGATGGTTGGGCGGTCCCCGAACCGAGGTACACGGCCTGACGGCTCCAAAAATCGGGAACCGGGCTCCGAGATGGGCAAAATGGCCTACGGCTATGAAATGTAGCCCACGGCCACCGAGAGATAGCCTACAGGGACCACTCCCTTCCCTCAGGAAAGAAAACAGAGAAAACCGAGTCTGGTTCGCAAACCGAGGCAAGGCATAGAAGAGAGTTCGGAAGTCCGGAGGCAGGGCGCACGGCCGTGACTCTGAGACTTCTGAACGAGCACAGTATGCAACATCACCGAGCGCTCAATCGGTGACGTCTGAGTCTTAAGGTCGGTCAAAAATGGGGTGTCTACACCATCACCAATCATTACTTGATCTTATCCTTGGTAAGGTTGATAAAGATGAAGGTTGTTCAGATCATTTGTAAGATGTGAAGTAGTAGTAGAGTCAACATACCATGGTGCTAAAAAAGACTGCATAGATGTGGACATAGCAGAAAAATGAGCATGAGCAAAAAAGGCTTTAGGATTAAAGGAAGGCATTTGTGAAGGTCCCATGGTATAAGAAGGAAACACAGGTTGAAATGAGGTATTCAATCGATGTTTACACTCTAAGGCAGGGTGATTTCCTTTTTCACAAATTTGACAGATCAAGCCATAACTCTGAGGTCTGCCTCATCTTTTGCCTCTTTGGTTATTGTACCTACCACATTTGGACTGATAGCCTTGAGATCTATTACCTCCTCTATTTTGAAAAGAGAAATTACGAGAGGAAGATTGACCAAAATACTACTGATTCTGATCAGACAGAACATGTGAAGCAGCTGGAGTATTGTCTGTGGTGGAATGAGAACCAGTATTAGCAAAGAAAGCAACAGTGAGCTCAAAAGTGCCATGTTTGTGACCATTTTCGACATGTATAGCTTCAGAACACAAGAGAGAACATAGTTCATCCAATGTAAGCACATCTGATTTGGCTCGATGGTGGTGTTAAAGGCATAATACTCATCAGGTAAGCCATTGAGTACGAGAAGAATTAAATCTTCATCACAAATTGGAGATGATGCCAAAACAAGTTGTTCAGCAAGATCTTTAATTTCTTGAAGATAGGTTTCCATAGATTTGGATTTCTTTGAAGTAGCAGTCAATTGATTCTTGATCTGATGAATATGAGAACAAGAAATTGATGTAAATATTTTCTCAAGAGCAGACCAAACATCTTGGCAATGCTTCAGGTGAAGAATGGAAGAAAAAATAGGAGTAAGAGTTACAATTATGCAACTGAGAAGACAAGAATCGATCAACTTCCATTGCAGAAACTCAGGATTGGAGACCGAGTTGCTGCTAGAATCGCTAGTTGTAGCAGATGGACATACTGTAGATCCATCAAGAAAACCAAACAACTTAGTTGCTTCAAAGAAATTTTGAATCTGGCTTCTCTAAATTGAATAATTTGAAGCTTCAAGTTTGATTGTAATCAAAGAGTTAAGATTAGAAACAAGTAAAATAACATTTGAAGGCAATGATGGCTTCTCAATTTGAATCACTATTGTTGCTCGTGAGAGCTTCAGAGCTCTGATACCATGAAGAGAAAAGAGAAAGAGAGAGAATAACTGAAAAGATATTATTTAACAAAAATGAATCCAACCTTTCTTTACAAGAGCAGATCTCTAGATTTATATACACAGCAGTATAACTATCTTAACAATCTAATAAATAGTTGTTAAGAGGGTTTTCTAACATACATACCTCTTTGACTAAGATGCACTAAACTACTCTTAACCTACACACACTATAGAGCTCTGGCACAGTTGCTGCTGCTAAGACTTAGCAGACGTATACCACAAGTCCTTGGGCTGTTGTTGCTGCTTAGACTTAGACTTGGCAGACTTAGACCTGTCTACATTGTCACTGTTGGGAAACATGGCATTGACACTGGAGAGTGAGCTGCTGCTTTTGTTATCACTTTCTTAGGGTTGATGGTTGGGCTGGTGTTAGCAACAATTTAGTTCAAGTCCAATCGACAGTGATTGATCGATAGACTTGAATAAATTTCAAGTAAATACAAATAAAAATTAGGTTTTGTGGTTGAGTTCTATGTCTTAAATAGATTAAGGATTTCTTTGGAGATAATTTAAATGGAGAAGAAATGGGACAAAACAGAATAAAATATGTATTTATTCAATTAAATTGTCACTTATTACTAGTTACAAAACTTAAACAAGAACAAAGAAATGAAAAAAAAATACAATAGTCAACAGTGAGAAAAGAAGTGGGGGTTGGAAAATTATTTAATCTACTCTTAAAATAGCTAATTTAAAACTACTTCTAAATAATTCTTCATGAGTGTGATTGATAGTTGTTGATGATTGATTCACCTTTGTATCTCTCTTGACCTATTTATAAACTCAATCACATGAGAGAGAGAGAGATAATCTAAGCCCACGATTTCCTCAACAAGCCCATGAATCCCTTAACACTATCCATATCTTATGTTTGATAGGAACCATTTTGTAGATTTCGTGCTTGATTTGATCTTGGCTCATTAATCTCACTAACTAACTTTCAAATTGCTACAATTGCTAATTTTCTAGCTCTCCATTTAACATGTTATCATGCTATGTCCTTAACACATCTGTCATGTCACGTTTGCATGCCTGTCGACAGAAATAATAATAATAAAAACAAATATGGTCAAGATTATTCTTTGAAAATAGTTTATGATTTCCATCGACATATCATAATCGATTTTGACCATAATTAATGGGCGACAATCGATAGAAAAATAAAATGTGATGTAAACAGTTGGGTTTATTGTTTCTTTTCTGTTATGGGCACTTTGTTGGGCTTATTTAGTTATTGGAATATGATTATTCAAACGCAATTCTTATTATATTGTAAATAAGTTCCTATCAATTTAACAAAATAATTAAATAAATAACAATAAAATAAAAATTTACTAAATATAAAAAAAAGGGCATAAATCTAAATGTTTGCGATGGTCAATATCTTTTTTGTTTTTGTTTATTTTTTTTATTTTTTATGCTTGACAAATCGTTTATTTTAGTCAAACAACTATGATGAACAATTTAAATGCTTTATTTTCATCACAAAGCCTTGTAGGTGAATTTAATTGTCATGAAAATAAAAATAAAAATCATAAAATTTGATGGAGAATTTAGAGTATTATATGTGTCAACAACACATATATTATGGAAATTTGCATAACATTTCCATATGAGACATAAATTTGGATTCCATGCATGAGCATCCTATGGTAACCTAGAGATGGAACTAGTCATCGAGTTGAATGTTTGATCATCATATCCTGAAATTAATTTGTAAGGCATTTTATTATATTACTGCTGAATCTCAACATTAATGATCAACTTTACAGGGATGACTATCAAAGTTTTGCAGAACTTTGCTTTAAAGAATTTGGTGATAGGGTGAAGCATTGGATAACCTTAAATGAGCCATGGACATACAGCTTAGGTGGGTATACAGTAGGTCAATTGGCACCAGGGCGATGCTCTTCATGGCTACAATTAAATTGCACTGGCGGAGATTCAAGCACTGAGCCATATATTGTTTCACACCACCAACTTCTTGCTCATGCAGCTGCAGTAAATTTGTACAAGCAGAAGTATCAGGTTGCACATGAAACCCCTACGCAACTATATATATAATTCACATTATCAAAGCGTTCTAAAGCAATTTTACGTTTAAGGACAGGATATGCTACAAGATAAATTTTGGACACACATATATTATTAGATGGTTGTGAATTAAATGCTTAAAATGTAAATAGGCATCTCAAAAAGGCAAGATTGGAATTACACTTATTACACAGTGGATGGTACCTTTCTCGAAAGCAAGGCACAACCATAATGCTGCATTAAGGGCCATGGATTTCACGCTTGGGTGGTAAGTGTTTTATATATGTCCTTTTTGTGGTCAATAATATTGTTATGAGTAGAGTTACCAATTTATAATATGGCCCCAACTTTGTTTTTCCGTGTGTATTGGAGGTTTATGGAGCCACTAGCAACTGGTGACTATCCACGTACAATGCGAACTCTTGTGGCAAAACGGCTCCCTAAGTTCTCAAAAGAACAATCCAAGATGTTGAAAGGATCATTTGATTTTATTGGATTAAACTACTACACTGCTAATTATGCAGCATACGCACCAAACTCCAATAGTGTATTTGTCAGCTATTTGACAGATTCTTGGGTTAACCTTACAAGTAAGTTCAAAGTCTTGTGCCATTATTAATTACACACTTAACAAAACATTGTCCTAACTAGACATGATTATTTTGTTATGCTAGCTGAGCGAAATGGGGTTCCGATTGGTACAAAGGTAAGAAGTAGAAACTTAATCAGCTTTCCTTATAGGTTGTAACTTGCCTAAAAATAGAGATTTTCATGATCAAGTCTATAACTTTACGTGATCATGCAGGCTGCTTCAAGTTGGCTCTTTGTTTATCCAAGAGGCATTTACGATGTTCTACTCTACATGAAGAAAAAATATAATAATCCTCTTATTTACATCACTGAGAATGGTAATAATAAACTCATTAATGATTTTTCAATAGTGTCAAAAGACCATTTTTATTTAGAAATACAAGAATCTAAAAATTTGTAATTAGATATTAAGGTGACACTGAACATCCCTAACTTATTATTTATAGGGATTGATGAAGTGAATAATGCCACACTATCGCTGGAAGACGCCCTTGTCGACAACATGAGGATACATTACTATTACCACCATCTTTCTTTCCTTCTACAAGCAATTAAGTAAGTTCCCAATGAAAAAATGTTGCATTTAGAAGATCTATGCGTGCCCGAAAGTTATACCTTTAAAAATTATAATAGAATATTGCATCTGAACTCTGTTGTTTATTGCATTCTTCATATAGGGATGGCGCTAATGTGAAAGGATATTTTGCATGGTCACTATTGGACAATTTTGAATGGAACTCAGGTTACACAGTTCGTTTTGGCATAAACTATGTAGATTTCAAAAATGGTTTGAAAAGATATCCTAAACTTTCAGCCAAATGGTTTAAGAATTTCCTCAAAAAAAGAGATATGTAATGTTCTAAGCAATCAAAGTCGAGATGTAATAATGACTGAATTTTCAATTTGGGTTGTTTATTTTTGGTGACAAGTCGTCATGACTCATTGGAGTTGGACTCTTTAGCTAAATTCTGAAGATGGAAGTGTAATGATCAGTTTGTTTCAATTTTTGCAATTGTGTCACTTTTATACTTTTAAATTGTATTATTTTCCTTTGTGCACATGTGGTTGGCAGGAAAATTTCTCAAGGTGTACGCACTTGTTTAGGCTTGAGTCGGGTGGTTGTGCTGTGGTTAGTCGGTGGTTCCTCTACCCCGTCACACCCTTCACGACCAAACCCTCCATACTGCATTCTCCACGCCAACTCCCTTGCTCTCTCTCAAAGCTTCATGTTTCTTTTACCTCACTGCAATCATTACTACCAACCCCTTTCTTCCTCTCTCAACTTTTTGTTTCCTTTACCACATCGCATCCCATATGGCTAGTTCCATTCGATGACATTCCATCTCATTGACCACCATACTATAGCAAAAAACCAAGCCAAAGAAACCCAACGCCACTACAAAGGACATCAATAACACTCAATTGCCAAGGATTTCCCTATCGTCATCTATAACCCACCACCTCTAAACCTTAGATTGAGCTCACTCACGATGATGGATTCTTTCGGTTTTAATGGCTGTCATGATTTCCCTTTTGAGGCCAAAATATTTCATCGTATTTGTTAAGGTCGGCTCACTATGAGACAATTGCTGTTGTCATTGTCTTTTGTCTGAGCAGAGATGTAATTAGGGAGAAGGTAGGGATTGGATGGGTTTAGAGACACAAAGTAGGGGTGGAGAGTGTAAAGGTAGGAAATAGATTGAGGGTGGGGTATTAGGGGTGGTATTAGGGTGTGGTGGGAGGTCGGTAGTGTCGAAGGGTGGTATTAGAAGGGGTTAGGGGAAGAAGAATATGATGAGAACCAAAAATGACGATGATGTATGTGTGCATGTGTGCGCTTTTGAGTAAGGGATGTAGATGGTGAGTTCGGGTTGAGTCGGGTTGCTTAGGTTTGTGGCCAAAACTTTTCTTTGAAATACCAAAATTCTCGTATATCAAAATTGTCCTTTAATCATTGCTGTTGTTGATAATTGGATCAAAATGCAAAAGCCAAATAGTTCATGCACCAAAATGGTAGATTCTTTGCACTGGTTGTCTCGCTGTTACAGAGTTTTGTGTACTGATTTTTCTTTGCCTTAGCTCTGTTTGCGTTGTTTGTTAGCCTCTTATTAACTAGGAGGTTGGAGCTTGATATAGCTCCAAACTCCTCTTTATTAATATAATTTATTATATCTTGTATGTGTTTCATCAATAAAGTCCTCTTTTTGCCGATCAAAAAAGAAAAGAAAAAGGCAGATTCTTTGCAAAAATGTGAAGGTGCAAGTAAGGATCTATTCTGTGATGTAAATAAGGCCATAATTTTTGTTTGTACCAAAGTATATATCCATTAAACCTCTTTATATACATTTTCGTTCAACGGTAAGGGTTGTTCGGAATAGCTTACGCATAACTGAACTAATTCCCTCCCCGATCCGATCAAAGACAAGCCATTATGAGAAATTTCTTTCTCGTGCCCCTATGTATTTATACAATAATGTATTTCTTATGATTTGTAATTCGCCCCCAAAATAAAGGGTAACACTACTTTTTTACCCATGCTTCACATGGTTTATGTTTGAATTTAATTTCATGTAAATTTAATTTTTTAACTGTGCTCTTTACCCCTTGTGGTTTAGGCTTGTTGTACTTTACCCCCCTATCATTTAAAAATACTTACCCCTCTTGTAGTTTTAAACTAAACTGATGCCGTTAGCAATTTAGTCCAACTTGATGTAAAAAGATATAAATAAATAAATAAATATATATTTTTTTATCGGCAAAAGTTAGTAACTAGATGTTGGGCGAGTTGAACTCTCACCCACTCCTTGCAAGTTGCAAGCACTTAAATCTTTCTCCTATTCCACTCCTAAAAGTGGAATCCAAGACTTAGTGGCCAAAATATAAAATATAATCAATTATTGATTTAACAAATAAAATATAATGAAGAATAAATTTAAAAAATAATTAAATTAAAACATAAGATGAATAATAATTAAGGATTGATTTAAAATAAAATAAAATTAAAATGTTAGGAATTACAAAAATAATTAAATATTTAAGATTAATTTTGATCTAAAAGATAATTAGATTAAAAGTTAGAAATTGCGAATAATAATTAAAATCGACCATCCATTCTTAATATATACACAAGTATATCTATATATATTTATATATACATAAATCTGATACCTTGTTCATATATATATATATATAACATGTGTATATAAAATTGTATATGTATGTGAAAAATTCATAATTTTATATGTGATTAAATTAGTAAGTAGATTAAAATTTTAAAAATTAAGTTAAAAAAGTTTCTTAGCTGAAAGTATTTGATATAGGTTTTTTTTTTTTTAGCTTGATCTTTTATAAACAAGATGAGATGTAAAGAAAGAATAGAAAGGACATAAATAAAGAGATTTTCAATCTAATGATTGTATTCAATCGAATGAATGATTACAGATTTACATTCCAGTTTTTATACAAAACTTAATCAATCCATCTAACGTAACCATAACTAACTTGCTATCCTAACTGTGGTTTAGTTCTAACAACCTAACCACTTAGTTACAACTATTGTGTAACCTCTCTGAAATATCTCTAGCGTAAAGATTACACAGTTGAGATTGCAGCTGAGGCTGTAGCCTTGTTTGCTTCATCTTAAGCCTCAGCTGCCCTGTGTCTGGCTATAGCCTGAGTTGCTCAAGCTGAGATTCTTGCTTTGGCTCATGTTATTGTGGCTTTAGCTCATGTTGTTGTGGCTTTGGCTCAGCTTGCCTATCATTCCCCCTCAAACTTATAGGATTGGAAATGACTAAAAGTTTGCCCTAAAGATATTGAAACCGGGACATAGACAAGGGCTTGGTAAAGATATCAGCAATTTGATCTGTGGAGGAAATATGACAAATGTGAAGCTTCTTGTTAGCCACCCGTTCACGAACATAGTGATAGTCAACCTCGATGTGCTTGGTTTGAGCATGGAAAATAGGGTTATTGGTCATGGCTATGGCAGGCAAATTATCACACCACAAAGTGGGAACATGGATAGAAATATGCAGCTCATTTAACAACATGTTAATCTAACTGAGTTCTGCAGAGGTTTGAGCAAGAGCTTGATATTCTGCTTCTGAGCAAGATTGAGAAATAGTAGGTTGCTTTTTAGCAGTCCAAGAAATCAAATTTGGGCCAAAGAAGACACAATACCCTATTGTAGATCTTTGGTCAAGAACATTGCCAGTCCAATCGAAGTTTGAAAAAAATAGTAAGATGAAGAGGACCAAGAGAGAAATGAAGTCCATGGACCAAGATACCTTTGAGATACCGAAGCAATCACTTGACAGCAACAAAATGACCATTAGAGGGTGCTTGCATAAGCTGACAAGCAAGATTAACTGCAAATGCCAGATTTGGTGAGTGATGGTGACATATTGAAGAGCACCAACCAAGCTTCGATAAGAAAGGGGTTAGAAAATGGACAATCATCTGTAGAAGAAAGAGAAAGTTTGACAGCCATAGATGAGGAATAAAATTTACAATCACTCATGCCTGCTTTGGCTAAGATTTCTTTGGCATATTTGTGTTGAGAGAGCATATATCCGGACGAAGACTAAGTAACAGAAACACCAAGAAAATAGTTAATGAAATTTAACTCCTTCATGGAGAAGGTAGAATGCATTTGTTGAATGAGGGATTGAATATAAAGAGGATCACTACCAGTAAGAAGGATGCCATCCACGTAAATGAGAAGGATAATGATAGAGGTAGAAAACTTGTTTACAAACAAAGAAGAATCACATTTACTGGGAATAAAATTTTGTGACAAGAGAAAATTAGAAAATGTAGAAAACCAAGCTCTAGGAGCTTCCTTCAAGCCATAAAGAGCTTTATGAAGTTTGCAGACAAGAGAAGATTGAGCAGGATGAACAAAACCCTGAGGTTGCTACATATAAACTTCTTCCTCGAGAACCCTATGCAAGAATGCAATCAAGCTGCTTGATTTGCCAATTAAAAGGGAGAGCAAGGCAGAGAAGAATACGAATGTTAGGTTGCTTGGCTACAGGGCTGAAGGTTTCATGATAGTCAACACCTTTTATTTGAAGAAATCCCTTAGCCACTAACCTAGCCTTATGCCTAGCTATAGAGCCATCTGAGTTCTTTGTGAGCCTAAATACCCATTTACACCCAATAACCATTTTTTCAGGTGGTAAAGGAACTCAAGACCAAGTACCCTGCCTTTGAAGAGCTTCATACTCATTAACCATAGTAGCTTCCCAAGCAGAGGAATCAGCTGCCATTTTGTAAGTTTGAGATTCAAAATGATCTGGATTTGCTAGAAAGCAAGAAAGAGGAATTTGTGACTTGGATTGAGTAACCATAAGATGAACATTGTTATGTGAAGAAACATATGGAAGTGGAGAAGTAGAAAAAATAGTGGGAGGTGGTAAATCAATGAAGATAGAAGGAATAAGAATCTGATGAGATGGAGTAGAGGAGACATGTGAAATAATAGCTAAAGAAGGAAGAGGAGTTGGAGAAGAAAGGACGCCAGGAGAAGAAGGTGGAGAAAGATGAGAATCTAAAGTAGGAGGCACTAATAGAGTTAGAGTAATAGGTAATGTTGCAGGACTAGGAGAAGGAGACCAAAAGAAATTGGTCAAAGTAGAAATGGAAGAAGCAGACTCAAATGCATGATGAAATGAGAAAGACTGCTCATCAAACACTACATGTCTAGAAACATAGACTCTTCCTGATTTAGGATCAAGACATTTGTACCCGATAGTAGAGGGTTGATAACCTATAAACACACATGGGACAGATTTGGGTTAAAATTTATAAGAAGTGTAAGGCCTTAGCCATGGATAACATTTGCAACCAAAAGTCCTTAAGAACTGATAATCAGGTTTATGGTTGAACAAAATTTCATACGGTGTAGGATTTTGCAATTTGAGAGTAGGAAGTCTATTGACTAAAAATAATACAGTAGCAAGTGCATCAAACCAATAAACCAAGGAAATAGAGGAATGATGCATAAGGGTGATAGTAGTCTCAATAAGATACCTATGCTTTCTCTTAGACACACCATTTTGAGCAGGTGTGTGTGGACAAGTCAATTGATAATCAATTCCTTTTTGTTTGAGAAAGGCTTGAAATTGTTTACTAAGATATTCACCTCCATTATCACTTCTCAAAATCTGTAATGTTGTAGTTAACTGTGTCTTAACAAAGGCTTTAAATTCAAGAAATTTAGAAAACACTTCACTCTTGTAATGAAGAGAAAAAAGCCAAGTAAACTTGTTAAAATCATCAATGAAAAACACATAGTATTTAAAGCATGAAACATCATGGGAGAATGAACCCTAAACATTTGTGTAATAAGAGCAAAAGGTTAATCAACAGTAGAATTTGATAAACTAAAGGGCAATGTATGACTCTTAGACACAATAATGTTCACACAAACTAGAGCCATTATTGGAAAGTAAAGAAGACTTAGAAGCAAAGTGATGATGAGACATAAAATGATGAAACTTCTTGGAGAATGGATGTCGAAGTCGAAAATGCCAATTTGGAGTGCTTAAAGTAGTGATGCAAGTGCGGCATGCTTGAGAAAAAGCTGTAGCAGAAGATGTGGGTGAAGATTTGAATGGATAGAGACCATTGTTGTAGCATCCTTTATATAGTATTTTCTGTTTATTCTTGCCCTGAACAAGAAAAGCATCCTTATCAAAAGTAATAGTACAGTTGTTATCAATAGCTAACTGATGTACTGAAAGAAAATTAGAAGAAATAGTAGGGACATGAAGCATTTTGGTAAGATAAAATAGAAATGTAGGTCTTGGAAGAAGTCCTTTACCAGTGTGAGCAATGGGAAGGTTTGTGCCATCACCAATAGCAACTTATTGATGACCTGTATATGGCTGATAAGATAAAACTTACCCAGATTATTGGTGATATGGTTAGTGGTTCCAGAATCAAGAAACCAATTTGATTCATTCTATGAAGAGCTGAAGTGTGGAGTAGAGGCAATACAAGCCTTGGAATTACTTAGAAATGTTGTGATAGGAGAGGAAAAATCTGTAGAAGAAT
>JAXFYN010000456.1:0-95098 GCA_036172215.1 Camellia granthamiana
GATTGAGAAGATGAACAAGTTAAGAGAATGTGTATTTCTCCTAAAATAAATTTTGTCAACATTTTTGTAATAAAACTTAATACATAATATACGAAGTCACTAATTTACTAAATACTCATACAGGCATGAAAACAACATAACTGAAGTTGCAAATGTAACAGTTTTCAGTTACATAGGTAGTACAGACATAAGTCTCTCACAAAAATACATTCTGGACATCATGAACTGAACACACAATACATACATTCTAGACACCCTGAACTGAACACACAATACATAAACATAACAGTTAGACAGACAAATATTAGGCAGACAATCTGACAAACTCATTACGGAAACACTTAGTCTAACACAGACATTACATATTAATGCATGACCTAATATTGCCGAAGTGTAGACATTAACACCTAATTCACGCTTAAATCGGCAGGTGGCTCAAAGTCTGAATAATCCGAAAGCTCAGCATCAGAGACAAGTTCAGGATCCTCCATGATCTCCTTGATAGCCGCAATATATGGTTCTATTCTGTTCTTCTGGGCATCCTTCTTAACTATGTATAGCTGCATATCGCGGGCTAACCTACAGCACATTTGAGAAATCTCACGTTGTAGGCTTTCACATAGTCGATCAACATTATCAGGATCTTCCTTTTGGATCTCAACAGAACGTGCTTTTGGCACCTTCAGTCGATTTTCCCGACATAATCTTTCCATTTGCACTCGCTCTATAAATAGTGTGGGCCACTTCAGAAGTCTAGCATCTGCTAAACCATATCCTGTTTGATTATTTGATGGATCCATACATGAACCTCCTTGAACTGGATAATACTTGGGCATCAAAAAATGTCGCTTCCTAAACCTATTACGATAACCACAAGCATAATCTAAAACAGGTATTCCCACTCCCTCCCATGAATCGTCTTCAGTATCGCCACGTCCCCTTCCCCCTCCTCGTCGTGAACTGTCACCCCTTTGCAAGTTCCTACCACCTCTACGATTCCCACTCCCTCCCATGAATCGTGTAGCCATGCTAATTTTAAAAAAAAAATGAATGATAATTTCGTAGGGCGAAATGAGTTGTAAGATTGTGTCTTCACCTTTAGTCATTTATATAGTTGGTTATGAATAGCTTTAGAAAGATGTTTCTGCATGACAATCCCACATATACGAACAAGGTATGAGTTGTCACTAGAATGAAAAAACAGAGAAAAGCAAATACTGTGTACCAAGTCACGTGACTTGACAATCCATCTGCATAAACCGACAAAATAAGGACATGCTCACTGTAAGGTAAATCAATGAATTCACTGTTGCCATGTGACTTTCTGAATTGAGAATCCCACATATATCAATAAGAGATGAGTTGTCACTGTAATAAAAAAATCAAGCAAAAAATTGAGAAAACCAAAGCCTGTGCACCAAGTCACATGACTTGACAATCCATCTGCATATACGGACAAAATAAGGGCATGCTCACTGTAAGGTAAATCAGTGAATTCACTGTTGCCATGTGACTTTCTGAATTGAGAATCCCACATATATCAGTAAGAGATGAGTTGTTACTGTAATAAAAAAATCGAGCAAAAAATCGAGAAAACCAAAGCCTGTGCACCAAGTCACATGACTTGACAATCCATCTGCATATACAGACAAAATAAGGGCATGCTCACTGTAAGGTAAATCATTGAATTCACTGTTGCCATATGACTTTTTGAATTGAGAATCTCACATATATCAATAAGAGATGAGTTGTCACTGTAATCAAAAAATCGAGAAAACCAAAGCCTGTGCACCAAGTCACATGACTTGACAATCCATTTGCATATACAGACAAAATAAGGGCATGCTCACTGTAAGGTAAATCAGTGAATTCACTGTTGCCATGTGACTTTTTGAATTGTCACTGTAATAAAAAAGGAAGCTTATGTAGGCAATATTGTGTTTCACTTAGCTATGCATCATTCGTTGTTACGATCAACTATTTGTATTTCATTGAAAAGTATGACTATTTGAATTTTTGTTGTCATTTGGAATTATTTTAAAATCAACTTTTGAATATTCAATTTGTAATATTTTGGGAAACATTTATAATCTCAACTTTTGAAATCAACTTTAAAATAATGGTGGATCTTGTGAGTGAAATGTGGGTTAGGTAGGAGTACTTGGCCACCAATGTTTCTGAATATCATGGTGCATTCAAATCTGTCCAGAAAATTGGTGTTACATAGTAATTTCGGAAGTGTTGTTCTCTTTGGGTATAAATCAGAAAAATATCAAATCAGCGTCATTAGAACTGGTTACAAGTCTAGTTTCTTACATTTTTGGCCTTGCATTGATTGCTATTCTATACTAACATAATCGTCAATTTCTTTAAAAAGGTGCAGAAAACAATCTGTTTTGGTATAATTAATTGTAAATAGTGATTTTGACAAGTAAATCAAGTAAAACCAATTGGGTTTTAAACTTAGTCCCCCAACTGGACCAACCACTTGGCTTTGAGCTTGTTTGTCTAGCCCCCCAAGTTTAGTTTTCTGTCAACCCCCCATTCCTTACCAGAGTCATCATTTTGACTGGACTTCCAGGAATTGGAAGGCGACTCTTTCTTCTTTCCTGATGGAGATTGAAATTATTTACGTAGAGGATCCCTATTTCACGAGCCCTAGTTAAGGAAAGCTTTTCACTAAGCTGCCTGTTATGTTTTATGTGTTGTTGAAGGCGGTAATTCGTTTGTTTGAACTTTATTTGTCCCCCAACTGGACCAACCACTTGGCTTTGAGCTTGTTTATCCAGCCCCCCAAGTTTAGTTTTCTGTTAACCCCCCATTCCTTACCAGAGTCATCATTTTGACTGGACTTCTAGAAATTGGAAGGCGACTCTTTCTTCTTTCCTGATGAAGATTGAAATTATTTACTTAGAGGATCCCTATTTCACGAGCCCTAGTTAAGGAAAGCTTTTCACCAAGCTGCTTGTTATGTTTTATGTGTTGTTGAAGGCGGTAATTCATTTGTCTGAACTTTATTAGTCCCCCAACTGGACCAACCACTTGGCTTTGAGCTTGTTTGTCCAGCCCCCCAACTTTAGTTTTCTGTCAACCCCCCATTCCTTACCAGAGTCATCATTTTGACTGGACTTCCAGAAATTGGAAGGCGACTCTTTCTTTTTTCCTGATGGAGATTGATATTCTTTACGTAAAGGATCCTTATTTCATGAGCCCCAGTTAAGGGAAGCTTTTCACCGAGCTACCTGTTATGTTTTATGTGTTGTTGAAGGCGGCAGTTCGTTTGTCTGAACTTTATTAGTCCCCCAACTGGACCAACCACTTGGCTTTAAGCTTGTTTGTCTAGCCCCCCAAGTTTAGTTTTCTGTCTAGCCCCCCAAGTTTAGTTTTCTGTCAACCCCCCATTCTTTACCAGAGCCATCATTTTGACTGGACTTCCAGGAATTGGAAGGCGACTCTTTCTTCTTTCCTGATGGAGATTGAAATTCTTTACGTAGAGGATCCCTATTTCATGAGCCCCAGTTAAGGGAAGCTTTTCACCGAGTTACCTATTATGTTTTATGTGTTGTTGAAGCCGGTAGTTCGTTTGTCTGAACTTTATTAGTCCCCCAACTGGACCAACCACTTGGCTTTGAGCTTGTTTGTCCAGCCCCCCAAGTTTAGTTTTCTGTTAACCCCCCATTTCTTACCAGAGTCATCATTTTGACTGGACTTCCAGGAATTGGAAGGCGACTCTTTCTTCTTTCCTGATAGAGACTGAAATTCCTTACGTAGAGGATCCCTATTTCACGAGCCCCAGTTAAGGGAAGCTTTTCACCGAGCTACCTATTATGTTTTATGTGTTGTTGAAGGCGGTAGTTCGTTTGTCTGAACTTTATTAGTCCTTCAACTGGACCAACCACTTGGCTTTGAGCTTGTTTGTCCAGCCCCCCAAGTTTAGTTTTCTGTCAACCCCCCATTCCTTACCAGAGTCATCATTTTGACTAGACTTCCAGGAATTGGAAGGCGACTCTTTCTTCTTTCCTGATGGAGATTGAAATTCTTTACGCAGAGGATCCCTATTTCACGAGCCCAAGTTAAGGGAAGCTTTTCACCGAGCTACCTGCTCTGTTTTATGTGTTTTAAGTATTCACATAATTCAACATACATTAATCCATTCATTAATCCAGAACATTCATTAACTCATTGCAATTCAATAAAGAAAGTCATGAACTAATAAATGTGCAGTTATAAATGTAGTTATTTCATAAACTTCAGGTTCATAAAACAAATACTTGAAATACATCCGTACGTTAGATGAATAACAACATTGTCTTACACTCTAGTAACGAAGATACGAGACAACATACAAACATATATGAAAGATAAAAGTGTTTGATTTCTTATTCCTCATCTAGCATGTAGTAGTTAGAGAGATATTTTTCATAGTTTAAGACATTATTTCGCTCAATCACTGTCAAATCTCTATTGCTTGCTTCTGCCATTTCGGTGGCTAGCTGAAGCATGAAATGTCGACATCTCCGCATCAACATTCTGTTGTTCTCCTTCTTAATTCGGCTAACTGCTTTTTCATAGTCACTCATATTTCATCTAGCCATGGTCAATGAACGACGATGAGGTACCGGTGCCCCAAAGTTACGTAGATCATTAAACAATCCTTCTTGCTCCGTTACCCTGAACGCCCATTCTGCTCGGATACCAACATAATAATCCTTCGGACTCGAGTACTTTTCGCTTTTTTAGTCATAAGTAAATGGAGGTAGCAGTCACACTTTTGGATTTCTTTGCCGGCGTGAACTTCCTGCACCTCTTGAAGACATTGTTCATAAAATGAACAAACAAATAATAATAGTAATTGTA
Organism: Camellia granthamiana; assembly: GCA_036172215.1. Lineage (NCBI taxonomy): Eukaryota > Viridiplantae > Streptophyta > Magnoliopsida > Ericales > Theaceae > Camellia > Camellia granthamiana. The sequence goes on from JAXFYN010000456.1 coordinate 4,858, forward strand.
GATATATTACTATTGTTATGACTTGAACAAACATCATACTGGGGGTATCGCTATTTATAGACATCATAGTGGGGGTTAACTAGAGATGATCTAGTGACGATAATGCATGTTGGGGCACTATGGAAGAAGTGATACCCGTGATATTATTTTATGTTATTCATTTCATGCAATCCTGAGTGCCCGTGACTTTGTGTACCTGTGATGTAGTCACGGACGTGGTTGTCAGATAAAATCATAATTGTAAGCTAGAGGATCACAATGCAATCCCTTCATATTCGAGCAGTGAGTTGTCAAATAAAACAAAATGCAGTGAGTCGTCACATTGCCACATGAAACTATTTTTTCATGCTTACTTTTTTAATACAGTAAGTAGTCACTTGGAATTGACGATTTCAGTACAAATTGGTATTTTCAAAAAATTATAAATGAAAACATAAAATGAAACAACGGCTTTAATTTTCTTTGTTTTAAAGTAATATTGTTCATAAACAACTATGAAACAGAGTGCAAGTAAATACACAACCGTCCAACTCACTTCGACTTGCAAAACTATCGTTGTTTTTTTCACCAAAATTATAAAATGGTCACCTGATATGTAAACACGATTAGAACTTTACAGCCTATATTTTATCTTATTTTCACTTAATGAACTTCACAGTCATCCCATTTTCTCCTCTTTGCATTTTCTGCTTCTTTTTATATTCGGTAAATTACACTTCACTCCTTCAGTCCATCACATAATTGTTTATCAACACTATTGCCATGTGGTCGTATTAATGTGACTTAGATGAATTTTGAAATGTGAGGAAAAAACAAAGCATGTAAGTTGCGCTGCACAAAGTCACATGCATCACGTAATGTGAGGAAAAAAATCACAACGTATACAAGCATGGCAAAGTCAGAAAGTCACATGCATTACTGCATCACTGCATAAAGTGACATGCATCACTGCATCACTGCACAAAGTCACATGCATCACTGTATCACTGCACAAAGTCACATGCATCACTGCATCGTTGCACAAAGTCACATAGTATCTGAGGAAAAAACAAAGCATCCAAATTATTACGTCTGTTCAAGTCACTGACGAGCATCACTGAGAAATATTGGACGTATCACTGCGCCGAGCTACAATTTATTATCGTACCATATCTACTGTGCCCATGTGAATTATGCAATTCATAAAAATTTTGAGGGGGTGTCAGGACAAAATAACAAAACAATTAGACCCTTTGTGTTTAAAAAGCCATCCTATGCAGCCCTAAATTAACTTAAATCAACACATAGTTAACTTCAAATTAAATTGGTCCAATTTCTTCAATTAAATTAAATGAAATATGTAAGGTAAAAAATGAAATTAAATATGTTGTCAAGGCAAAATAAATTGAATTATATTTGTAAGCGAAAAAATTAAATTAAATTTCCAAGCGGATTTGAACTTTGCTTAAAACCTTCAGATATGCACTGAGTAGTAAATAAAAGTCGAAGTGACAACTTCTATGAAGTTTATGCATAGTTGTTCAGGTCATCAAAGTTGACATGACAACTCTGATGCATAGTTGTTTACAATAATTTCATACATACAGCTACCATGTGTATATATGGTATAAATATCGCATCATACCACAACAAAAGTTTTACAGCTATTTCGAGCGATATCATCATGAGATATACGGTGGTTGATCTATATTCAGCAATGGGTCGCTATTGGGTTGCAAATGGAGATGAATTTCAATACCGATTAAATCCAAATTTGCATTACTCACGTGCCACCGTCAATACCATGAGAGCTAAGTGAGAATTTTGCATAACTCGAGCAAACGTTCTCGTTGAGTTATATCGTGAAGTTAATATTAAATTTCCTCGCCAGTTAGCCATGCGTATGCCAACCGACACTCCACAGTTGTTGCAAAGGGTGTTGCATCGTATCCGCGACGAAGTTAATCGCATGACCCAACATTTGCAAGGGTCCTCACTAATGAAGACCGCAAATGAGCGTGCCGAAGATGGGTTAATGGATGATGCACACCAATACTTCGCCTAGAGATGGATGTTATGTATGAATCTGATATTGAGATGTCAGATGATGATGATAATGAATGAAATTGTTTGGATGAATGACCAAACCATTTATGTTGTAATGTATTTGTAATGTTTATCCACGACTTATCAATGAAGGGAGATATTTCAATTGTTTTTGAAGAATTCTTGTAATTCTACAAATAACAAATACCTTTGCTTTCTCTCCGTCATTGTTATTTTGAAGAACGTTTTCAATACCAACCACTTGTAGACACCCCATTTTTTACCGTCCTCAAGACTCGGTTGTGCTTGTAGGTACATCTAGCCACAAGTTCGATTGCTCATCGGGTATTCGACTTTCGCAGCGGAACGTCACAGGTTTGAGCTTTCCAAACTCTGTATCCTTTCTGCCCCATTCTTGGACCATGACTTGGTCCTTTCAGAATGTGTTTCTTGGTGCACTGCCGACTACCTTTTGGCCCTGCCGGCCTTCACTTTGTTACTGCCGGCCATTGATTGAGCATGCTGGCCGGCAGAACCCTTGTCTCAGCAGGTTTCACTCCAGATCTTTTGAGCCAGCTGGAATCCTTTCATCTCCCCTCCATACACGTGTATGGAGGGATGAAGCTCTTGCCAAGCTTCTTGAAGAAGCTTTGCATTGTTTTCCCTCTATATAAGGGGAGAGCCTCTCTCCTTAGGAGAGGTTCAGCCATTTTAGAAGAGATATAGCTCTCTCTCCCTCTATATTTCTTACTCTCTCTCTATATTGTTGTGGTTTAGTCCATTTTTCTTGCACTTTTACACTACAACACATAGAGATACACCACCACCATTAGACTGAGGTTCTTGGGAAGGTTAATTGAGCTCTGAAAGTGAGTTTTTGGCCCCTGAGGTTGCTGGTTTCGAAGTTGGTCTTCAAGGGTGAGCTTCTTCCCCTTTTTAGCATTTTCTTGTACCCCATTTTGGCCATACTTGCATGCTGTTTTTGGCCTTTCTTTCAACTGGAAAAAGTCTTGTTTTTAAGTGATTTTGAATTTTGTTTGAGGTCTTTTTGGTGTTAGGGGTGTACAACCCTCTTGTATGCTTTGTTTAGCCTTATTTTAAGCCATGCTTTAAGGCCTTCGAGCTAGCCTTGGTTTGGCCTTCTAGCCATTGAAATCTAGTAGATTTTCAGTGGTATGCATGTGGTTTTGAGGCCTCAAATCAGAGGGGGTGACCCCCTCTCTTTTGGTTTTTGTTTGCTTGCATTTTTGGCCTTCCAAAGAAGCATGCCTCTCTGTACTTTTGAGGCTTGGTTCAGGCCATTTTTTGTGACTTTTAGGACCTGCCTTGGCTCTTTCCATGACTAGTTTGGTCACTTTTTGCATGTATCTTGTGGGTAATCCCATTTGTAGCTCATCAAAGTAGCATATTTGCCTAGCTTGTGTTGAGTCCATTTCAGTAGGCTTTTGGTGATGTTTTACTATGCCTTAGATCTTTTTTGGGTTGGTTTTGTCACTCAATGCATGTATAATACACTTGTAGTGTAAATCTCATAAACTAGCTTTATATGCTTCTTGCTTTAGCATGTTATCCTAGCTTATGTTGAGTCCATTTCAGCATATTTTTGGTGATGTTTTGCCATGTCATGACTCTGTCCATAGCTGGTTTGGCCATCCTTTGCATGCTCCATATACTTGTAGAACAAATCTTGCTTACTAGCTTTATGTGCATGATGTTTTGACTCATCATCCTAGTATATTTTGGCTTTACTCCAGCATGATTTTATTCTTGTTTTGGGCTGTTCTAGGACTATTTTGGGCTGCCATGGTCATATCACTTGTGTTTTGTATAGCTATAGTGTAAATGCTTAGGCTAGCCTTGGGATTTGAGGCCCCTACCATGCCATATATGTGATGTTTGCATGCTTTGCCATCATTCTAAATGTTATTTCAGTCCATAAAATGTAGTCATACACTTGCATTTGACATGCCTTTAATGCCTTGAAGGCTTGGCTCTTTATGCCTCAAGAATGAACTTTTGTGCATGCCATTAAGCCTAAGCCTTTGGCTCATTATATCAGTGCATTTTTGGTCTTGTTATACCATGATGTAACTCTGTTTTATGCTGTCCAAGTCATGCCATGTTTGGTTTCAATAGGTGTAGTGCATTGCCTCTTTTGTAGCCTTGCATGCTCCATGTTTTTGGCCTTGTGTTCTAGCTTGTGTTGGCTAGCTTCGAGTTTGTTTTTGGTCTTGTTTGGACCTGCCTTGGGACTGTTTTAGGTTCCTTTAGCCCTTTGGGGCTAGCTTTGTATGGCCATGGCTTAAGTCCCTTTGCTAGTTCTTAGCTTTTGAGCTTCATGCATGCTATGCTTATGTTATGTGTGTGATTTGTCATCATTCCTAACATCATTTCAAAGCATATAGTATTGTCATACTTGCATGCTTTTCACTCCTCAAGTGTGCTTAAGAGTTGCATCTTTATGCCTTAATTCTTGGACCCATTGGCATGCATGCTTGTCTAGCATTTTGTGTTATCATTTCAACACATATTGGCCACTGATTTGGGCATAGTTGAGGTCTGCCCATATTGGTTTAAGACCATCATTGCATGTTGTTGCATGCTTGTCTTGCATATTGTTGTATGCTCGCTTCATCTTTGCATGTTGTCGCATGCTAGTTCCATTACATGTTGTTGCATGTTTATTACACTGCATTTTGCATGCTTAAGTCATATTGCATGATTGCATATTCAAGTTAGCATTGTGTATGCCATCCTTGCATTGCATTGTTGTTTGGATTAAGTGTTAATCCGAACACGAGAAACGAGAAACGTTTCATACTTCAAGTGATGAAACGCGTCTCAATTCTCGGTTGCCGACGCTCTTGATTATCCATGATAGAGTTCTAAGCTTTATGTGTTTATTTGTGCATTCATTTCATATTGATTTGCACAAGTTGGATCTTTGGCCATCATGCATCGGGATATGTGATTGATGGTCTTAGATCTGACTATGCCTCTCCCTTGATGTTTCGAGGTGATATGGGGTGGCATAGTGCATACATACCCTTGGGAGACTCTCCATTTTCTCTAATGTGTGTTCTGCTGCAACTTGGTGTCCCAGCACATCAGTGGTCGGTAGTGCCTTGCAGATGGCCGGCAGTCCTTCATTCTTGGCCGGCGGTGCCCACTCTTGGTCGGCAGGATGGTCAGCAGTGGCTCCCCATGGCCGGCAGGCCATTGATACACTCCTCAGCAATGTTTTGGTAAGATTCAGTAGGAAGTTCTTGAGGACACCCTGCAAACAAAGCCTCTTGAAAGCAACCGAAGAGTTTTTCGGGACGGCAACCGAGCATACATCCTTCCTTCTTCAAGCCAGAGCTGAGGCGGCCTAGCAATCTCATTTTAATGCTTACTTGTTAGTTAGCCTTAATTTGTGAATTAATTAGTCAATTTGTTAATTAATTAAGCGTTGTAATAATTAGTTGTAGCTAGTTATTCATTCGGTTATGTAATAATTAATTAGTTAGTTAGTTAGTTAGTTAGTTAGTTAGTTGGCATGTATTGTTTATTTGGACCCTCCTTCGTGAGGGCGAATTTTGTAATAAGTGTGCGTGCGTGTGATGCATGTCTTCCAACCTCCATTTCTTTCTCCCTTTTACTTACCTGCTTTCAGTGGTTAGTTTTAGGGCATGTTTCAATTAGCATACTTATGCTTTGCATGTTTGCATCCATTCATCTGTCTAGCATCCTTATGCTTGCATGTTTGCATCATTCATCTACATTGCATGCACCGGGCTCGGCGTATCATACTAACTGCATCGTATTTCAATTCCGAGTTGAATACATGATTATCTAATCGCATCTCATATGCCATATTAGAATAGTCGAGCCTATTTCTAGTTGCATTTTGTATGTGTTGCATTAGCTATCTTAACATAAACTAGGATCATGCATTGATTACTAACTAGTTTCTGTTTTGGCTCGGAGTACACTGTAAGTGTTTATGCTTTAGCATCTTGCATGTGTGTTATTGATTACTATGAAAGCATGCTTGCCATGAGGCTAACTACCTAATTGATATAAACTGCCTGAATGCCTGTGGGTGAAGGTTGGATTATTTGAATTGGAGCGATTAATTGAAATCCGTGTTTTAGCCTACTTACGAGTAGCAAACTTCAAACCATTTCCAAACAAACGGATATGCGATGCTTTGTTCCAAATTAGGCGATCTAGTCTATACTTGTTTGTTGTGCGCATCACATAGTAAGACTAGCTAATTAACCGAAATAAGAGCACATGTATTTTAAAAAACAAGATATCATGTTTAGTAGTGGCCGATCTTTGATCGGGCGAGCGGGAGTGCTCATAGATGACCTTCCCCAATCGTACCCAAGTTCCCGAGCCAAGGCAACTTTGGTGATGACGGACACGTGACTTTAAGCAACGAGTCAGGGTTTCCTAAATTCCCCCAAAACAAAATATTTAGGTGGCGACTCTGTATCTGGCAAAGCAGTCCATGTTTGGCATTTCTTTCTTAAAAATCAGTTTTCCAAAACGATTTGCCGGATTTGGACTCTTTGGTGATTTATCAATCTCACATTGCACATTGTGAGATCAGATTAAGAACCGTGACAATTTGAGTCTGAACTGTAGCATGAGGCCCTCGGGTGTGTCTACAGTTTCTGGCGACTCTGCTGGGGATTTAGAGAACTTGACTCGAACTCATGATATCTTGTTTTAACTACACTTATGTGTCTCTTTGCATTGCATTTGCATTGGTGCGCCTAGGACACTGTGTTTGCCATATGCTATTCCTGAACGGTTTGCCAGAGGCCTGCTTTGAAAAGCGTGCCATAAGACTGACCAGTTGCGGGCTCTGCCACGACAGGAACACAAACCTCGGTTTTTACCGGGGCATCCTTTTTGACCATTCGACCTAGTGCATATCGGAATCCATAGTGACTATTCCAAACTAGGATAGGTTGCTTACCTGATTGTAGGTTGTTTAAAACCACTGTGTGCGTAGTGAAACCCTAGCTCCTGACAAGATAAGACAGGGAAACCCTACCCCAACATAGAGGTGTTTTGGCTCTGTTTTGGCTCTCATTTGCTTGCTATGTGCTTTTAGAGTTGGCCTCTACAGGAATGCGCATATCAGTTTGCAAGTCTGGGTATCAGGTCTGCGGGCATCTGTATTTTGAGAATCAGTCGTATTTGCGGGTATCAGATTCAGTTTTGGGGAAGTGATTTGGGAATAGTGATCAGTGGTCAAATACAGTTATTCAGCTATGCTTATGTCTGTTCTGGTGAAATTGGGCTGAGTTGCTACCTGTTTTCTCTTTCAAGGTTCAGAGATTCGGTTCAGAATAGCCAGTGTTCTCCTCTGCTGAGGCAAATCAGGAAAAGACTTACCGGTTCATCAGATCTGTCAGTCACCAGTTACACCACCTCTGTCCAGTTCAGTAGACTTATGACGACCCAGAATTCAGAGGAAATTATGGTTATGGCAGCCGCACTAAACCAAGGAATCATCTTGCAGGGTGACACCGACGTTGAAATACCACACCCACCCAGGTCGCCTGCCGCACATCCGATCTGGGAACCCCAGTTATTTCAAACCCGTGAGCCCACCACCTTTGAGCTGATGGGAATGATTGGCGACCTTCAAAGATCTGTGGCTAATCTCGCCTACGGAATTTCGGCTCCGCCACCAACCACATCGTATGCCGGGAACTTCATGCCGCAGGAGCCCCCGCTACCGGGGCGAATCGTAATCGAGCTCAGCCAACTTGAAGCTGTCTCAAGCTCCGGCAATGACATGTCGACGACAACGGGGCTTTGCACTGAAGTAGCAACCCAAACCTTCCACCAAGCTAAGGCTAGTGGAAAGAACAAGGTAAAGGTGGACACTGACCCTTATGAACAACTCCAGCAGGCTATTGAGGCTTTGAAAGCCGGAGGGTTGAATAAGCAGCAAGTATTCGCAGTTGTGGCTAAGACTGTGGATGACACTTTCCCTACTCAGACCGAGGGTAGTTCAAGCTAGGGGGAAAATCGGAATAGGAACCGTCGTACCAGAACCGTTCCTTCCAATCCTAACCTTGCACCTGGAAAAGATCAGAAAGCCAAGGCAGCACCTGCTGAACCCTTTGCTAGTGCGTCCAGCAAAAGTCTGCAAGCCTCGAAGTATCTACCCTGAGGTCGCAGGGTATTCCATGCCCTCTATATGCCTTTGTCTAAGGCGCTTCAGATCCTTGCTAAAAAGAGACATCTCAAACCCCTCGAGCCTCGGCCTCTCCCTAGTCGTCTTCCAGCTGGTCATGACGCTACCCAGTACTGTGCGTACCATCAATAAACTGGTCATACCACTGACAATTGCTTCCGTCTTCACCACGAGGTACAGGATTTGTTTGACGACGAGGTTATCCTCTCACCAAGCTCAGCAAAGTCCATCGTCACTGGATCAGTGAATCTGGAGGATAATGTGATGTGATCAGGGAATGAACCACCTGTGGGCGGTGCCCAGTTTACTTCAGATATGGCGTGTGGCATGCACTGTTTTGAGCATTTGCGAATGTTGGTTTTTGTAGTTTCTGACTTGGGTGTTGAGTCAGTTCTGTGGTTTTGTTTTGAGTCTGTCTCTTTGTTTTGAGTCAGTCTTTTTGATTAACAGTCTGTCTTGTTGTATCGAGTCAGTCCTGTTGTACAGAAGTCGAGTGATTCTGGGGGTGTCACCTCAGATATCACTATTTTGTTTCGCGTTTGTCTTTTCGCTTTCTTTTGAGTCTGTTTCTGTCATAGAGCCCATTGTACCAGAAGATCTGAATGAAACAGCAGTGGTTTTCACACTTTTGTGTTTGTTTCTGCTTCAAGCCAGTTGTGCCCACAGATTTGAACGAAACGGCAGTGCCTTTCACCTGCCCTTCTGTGCCTTAAGATCATTGCTTTGACCTAAGTTTTTCAAAAACTTTTTGAACATTGTGGTGAAAACAAAGAGGAAGGAATTCCTCTGGATTTGCAAAAATTTGATCAAATTAAAGGAAAGAGAGGCATGCTAAGCCCTTAATGAATTAGATCATGTTTGTTAACGTGAGTACTGAGAAGGATCCTGGCTTGATCCAGATTGGTTCTACATTGTCTTTCGTGCGAGCGATTAGTCGTTTTCTTAAAAGATTTCAAAAAATGTTTTGTGCCGTCCTGCGAAGACCTGTGTGGAATCGCTCTTGAGATTGTGCAGCTTAGGATCGCTCTCAGCCTGGAGACTCGACCCCCCCTTCGCTTTCAAACCTTGAACCTTAATTCAGAATGTTCAACGGTCAACCATAATGTGAGGCCTGTGTGGCCAGATTCGAAGCAGCCCATGAATTGGCAGCAACAAAGTCAGATCAAGAAGATCAAATATCATCAAAAGGAAGCTTGCAAAGCTCGATCAAAAGCACCCCTCGAACTAGGGGCACAAAATGTCAGGTGCGCTCGAAGAGTCAAAAATGGGACACTTCTCAAGTCATTGAAGATCGGCAAGAATGCCAAATCTCAGAAGGGAGAAAAGAAGAAAGTTTATCGTTGATAGACAACTGAGTTCCTATCCATAACACTAGGGCAAATTTAGCCCCCATTGGTTGGACTCCTACATCATCAGGGAACAACAGCCACTCTCCTGGATCTAGATGGCTTCGAGATCTCAAAACCATTTGACATGGACAAAGCTACACTTTTACCCTTGAGAGGCTCGCTGGGTCGAAAACCCAGAAGGGCGACCCAGGCAAAAGTTAGAGCAAATGACAAAAAAGGACAAAAATAGAAAAATACAAAGAATGGAAAAGGAAAAGAAGAAAAAAAAAAGAAAAAAAGAAGAGAAGAAAAGAATTGAAAAGAAAAGAAAAGAAAAACAAAGCTCGCAAGGTTGAAAACCTAGAAGGGCGGCCTTGGCAAAAGTTAGAGCGCAAAATGAGAGGTTAATACCCGAGTATACCTTAACCGGAACTACGTACGGCTTGATTCCCAATTTTGGGATACGTAGGCAACTTCATTCTGAAGTCCAGCCATAAACACTTCCAAATCGATTGTGTCCATGAAATGGTTCTGATCGTCTTTGGCTTCTCTATATCCGAGAGTTCGGTTGTGATCATCACTATGAAGACTGATTACAGTATGCTGCGACACTATTCAGACAAGGGGCAACTTCCTATTGCCATGCAGTGTCCTTCAGACAATGGGCAATTTTCCATTGTTTTAGATCCGAGGTTGTGCATCTCAAGGGTAGGTTCCGTGCTCGTTGAGCAGTGGCCGTTTGCAAAAATAGTTTTTGAGGATTTTTACTGAGGTTGACTAATTTTCTAAAAAATTATTCCATTTTTCCAAAACTGGACCATTTCTTGGACCTAAAAAAGGAAAATTTTCAGTGCTCACACCCTAACTTGCATGATTTTAAATCAGAAAGTTGAACAAGTATGTTAATCTAACTCTCATCTTGATTAAAATTATTTTAGTAGAAAGCCAAAACAAAAATGGTCAAAATGATGAACTAGGGGCACAGTTGAGCCAGGTGTTCTGTCTTTTCCCTGTTGTCAACATACTCGTTAGAAAGGGCGCTCTACCTGCCAGAACAAGACATAACTAAAGTTAACAGCAAAGGGCTGAAAGCTCTTTCATCCTCCAAGCAGCAAGGTATCAAACCGAGTGCGAAGCATGAACTGGAATGGATCTAGATATTCCACTCCCTCGTCTAGACACATTTGATCACGTCCAAACTCCCCAGTAGAGCATCGTCAACCGATGTTAGCTGCAGATTGGCTACACACCCAATTGTAGCGCAACCCCTCTGTGGGAAAGTTCACTGTTGTGAGCAGAAGAAGAAGAATCTAGCGGAATGCTAAGGGCAAGATTCCTCAACTTTCTGTTTATCGATCAACCACCCAGGGGAGGGATAACAAATGAGAGATTGAAGAATAGAGAGATGTGCGTTGAGAGAAAAAGTGAGGAAAATGGCTTTTTCAGAAAAAACAGAGCCTGAGGGCCAAGTGATGTGAGAATCACAAATGAGAAAGGGTGGGAAACAATACCTGGAAAAACTGGTTCCCCGCGAACTGAGAGGTCTCTCGCCTTTGTAATACGTCTGAGTGTCGTGTCTCTTGTTTTGTCTCGATTTTTGTTTTGAGTCGTTTCGAGTGTTTCTCGATGTGTTTTAGGTTGTTTACCTTTTGTTTTCCTTTGTTGAGTCGTGATGCGCTGTGTTCAGTCGTAGGCTCAATACCCAGTCGAGAACTCATTTCTCAATTTGAAAAAAAAAAAAAATCGTTTTGTGCTCGGAATGCTGTGCCATTCTCCACATTTGTACAAAACAGGATTTGTTCTTTCATAAAACTGCAGGGTTTGACCCAGTTCATGTGAAAACAGTAGAACCAGGACCTATCTGAAGCTACATGGGTTCCGGGCCGCGAAGCAAAAGAAGAGAGGAAAAATTTGGAGCATCTGAGTTTGTTTCGACTTCTGCATGTTCCGTTTTTGCATCCTGTCTATTCAGATTGAACTGTTTGTTCAGAATTCGCCGTGTGCAGAATAAACTGAATACTGTGTTATGAGCTGTGTGTTCAGAATAAACAGTATGATGTACAGGCTGTGTGTTTAAAGTCAACCGAATACTGTGTCGACTGCTTCGAAGCCAAAATGGCAATTAGAAGTGCTCTCCCGGAGCACTGTTCCCCACCAGAGGCATCTTGGCTGTGTTTGCAATGAGTTCCTAGGAGATCAACTGCGATAACGAAAATTAGAGTTCGAATGGTTGTTGCCTAGAACACAAAGATTTGGAATTTCCGAGACTAAGGTCTGGTTTGAATACCCAGGGGTGTATCCCCGGCTTGAATCTGTATGGAAGCCTCATAGGTTGAGGTAGCAGGTATGCACCTCGACTCTGGATACTAATCCAACCTAATCTGTCACCCCGTTGAAGAACAGGGAAAGTTGTGAGTATGATCAGGAAGAAAAGCGGCATCCTTGGTTTCCCTAGTAGATGTCGCTCCTTGTCAGCATTTCAGAACCTTTTTGTACTGTGAGTTGAAGGTTAGTGTTCGAGGAACACAAGGGAGATCCCCGTCAGCGTAGAGCGGTTTGTTGCCACTCACCCAGTGAGGTGCTTTCTAAAGCGCCGCTATGCTTGTTTATTGCATTCCTTCAATGTCATACGTTGTTTTTCATTGTACCTATCTTGTTTCTTTCTCATTTATGCACAGTATTGTATGTACTGTTCATTCACAAGTTCCGGTTCAGTTTGACTGATGCCTTTCTCCTCTCGCATTCGGCATGCGTTTGGACCTATCTTTCTCCTCTGGCGTTTGATACGCGTTTGGATGACTGCGCTTTCCTGCGCAGTCCTTTCCTCTCTTGCGTGTGATACGCTGAGAGATGCTTTCTTTCCTCTCTCGCGTGTGAAACGGTGAGTGGTTTTTCCCTTTCCTCTCTTGCGCGTGATACGCTGAGAGGTTTACCTTTCTTCTCTTGCGTGTGATACGCTGAGAAGTTTACCTTTAGTCTCTCACGTGTGATACGCTGAGAGGTTTACCTTTTTTCTCTTGCGTGTGATACGCTGAGAAGTTTACCTGTCGTCTCTCGCGTGTGATACGCTGAGAGGTTTACCTTTCTTCTCTTGTGTGTGATACACTGAGAAGTTTACCTTTCGTCTCTCGCGTGTGATACGCTGAGAGGTTTACTTTTCTTCTCTTGTATGTGATACGCTGAGAAGTTTACCTTTCTTCTCTCACGTGTGATACACTGAGAGGTTTTTCCCTTTCCTCTCTTGCGTGTGATACGCTGAGAGGTTTACCTTTCTTCTCTTACGTGTGATACGCTGAAAAGTTTACCTTTCCTCTCTTGCGTGTGCTACGCTGAGAGGTTCTTCTTTTTCCGAGACACAGGGATACGTCCCTATGTCTCTTCTTCTTTTTGAAACACGGGGTTGTCTCCCTTTGTTTCTCCTTCTCTGGTTACTAGCATTTGGAATACGTTCCAATGCTCGCGCCATTTCCGAAACACGGGGATACGTCCCTATGTTTCCTTCCTTTTTCCGAGACACGGGGATACGTCCTTATGTCTCTTTTTCTTTTTGAAACACGGGGTTGCCTCCCTTCGTTTCTCATTCTCTGGTTACGAGCATTTGGAATATGTTCCAATGCTCGTGTCATTTCCGAAACACGAGGATACGTCCTTATGTTTCCTTCTTTTTCCGAGACACGGAGATACGTCCCTATGTCTCTTCTTCTTTTTGAAACACGGGGTTGTCTCCCTTTGTTTCTCCTTCTCTAGTTACGAGTATTTGGAATACGTTCCAATGCTCGCGCCATTTCTGAAACACGGGGATACGTCCCTATGTTTTCTTCATTTTTCCGAGACATGGGGATACATCCTTATGTCTCTTTTTCTTTTTGAAACACGGGGTTGTCTCCCTTTGTTTCTCCTTCTCTAGTTATGAGCATTTGGAATACGTTCCAATGCTCACGCCATTTCCGAAACACGGGGATACATCCTTATGTTTCCTTCTTTTTCTGAGACACAGGGATACGTCCCTATGTCTCTTCTTCTTTTTGAAACACACGGTTGTCTCCCTTCGTTTCTCCTTCTCTGGTTACGAGCATTTGGAATACGTTCCAATGCTCGCGCCATTTCCGAAACACGGGGATATGTTCCTATGTTTCCTTCCTTTTTCTGAGACACGGGGATACGTCCTTATGTCTCTTTTTCTTTTTGAAACACAGGGTTGTCTCCCTTCGTTTCTCCTTCTCTGGTTACGAGCATTTGGAATACGTTCCAATGCTCGCGCTATTTCCAAAACACGGGGATACGTCCTTATGTTTCCTTCTTTTTTCGAGACACGGGGATACGTCCCTATGTCTCTTCTTCTTTTTGGAACACGGGGTTGTCTCCCTTTGTTTCTCCTTCTCTGGTTATGAGCATTTGGAATACGTTCCAATGCTCGCGCCATTTCCGAAACACGGGGATATGTCCCTATGTTTCCTTCCTTTTTCCGAGACAGCTGGGATACGTCCCTATGTCTCTCTCTCTGTCCCCTTCCTCACACGAGTTCAGCGTGTTTGGAATTTGTCTCAGGTTGCGCTGTATACGCGCCTGATTGTTTGTTTTTAGACCTCTTCTCACGATTTCAGCGTGGTTAGAGTTTTGTTCCTTCCTTACGCGATTTCAGCGTGTTTGGAATTTGTCTCAGGTTGCGCTGTATACGCTCCTGATTGTTTGTTTTTGGACCTCCTCTCATGGTTCCAACATGGTTGGAGTTTGTCGCCCTTTTTGCATTTACTTTACTATCATCTCACCTGCACCTGTTAGTGCATTGCTTGAGCTATTTTGCGCACCTTATCTGCACTTGTTAGTGCATTGCATTACTATGTAACCCCTTGTTTTACTTGCACTGTTACGCATGTTTTACTTGTTTTACTTGCGCTGTTACGCATGTTTTACTTGTTTTATTTGTGCTGTTACGCATTTCTTTAACTTGCGTTGTCTCGCATGTTTTATTTGCGCTGTTACGCATGCTCTTCTTCTTTTAACCTGCGTTGTTACGCATGTTTATCTCTTTAACCTGCGCTGTTATGCATGTCATATCTTTAACTTGCGCTGTCACGCATGTTTTATTTCTTCTACTTGCGCTGTCACGCATGTTTTACTTGTTTTACTTGCGTTGTTACGCATGTCTTCTTTTTTCACTTGCGCTGTTACGCATGTTTTATCTGCGTTGTTACGCATGTTTTATCTGCATTGTCTCGCATGTTTTATTTGCGTTGTTTCGCATTCTTATAACCTGCGTTGTCTCGCATGTTTTATTTGCGTTGTTTCGCATTTCTATAACCAGCGTTGTCTCGCATGTTTTATTTGCATTATTACGCACATATCTCTATCTTGCGCTATTACGCATATCTTCTTTGCGCTGTTACGCATGTTCCACCCGCGTTGTCTCGCGCCCTTAGGATTGCATTGTCTTGCACCCCTTCACATGCGTTGTCACGCACTTTTCACTTACATTGCTATGCATGTTTCTAACGATATTGTACCTGTTGAGTCTCTTTCTTTTACAGGCACGATATTGTATGTACGGTTTATTTGGAAGTTGGCACGACCAGACGAACCGGACGGTATTGTATTTACTCCGTGTGAGACGTGGTGAGAATTGCATAATTTTCTTACATTCTTTCTGTTGAAATATGTAGGACTGTTATTCACTTGCTTAAAATGTCGCATTTATTGTATATAATTGCTTCATTACAGTTTCTCTTTGCATAATCATAAGTTATGCCTTTGCATCTTGCATATCATTTGCATTTTGCCCCAGCCTCCCGGTGTATCTCTGCATGCTTATATTGAATGTCTGCCAGAGTCTTCGGCCTTGTCAAAAATGGGTCGACTCTGGGCTTTGACACTCACTCCCGTCACTTTGTGACTTTCGAGTTCTGTCAAAGAGGGGCAACTGTGGATACCCCATTTTTGACCGTCCTCAAGACTCGGTTATGCTTGCAGGTACATCCAGCCACAAGTTCGATTGCTCGTTGGGTATTCGACTTTCGCGACGGAACGTCACAGGTTTGAGCTTTCCAAACCCTGTATCCTTTCTGCCCCATTCTTGGACCATGACTTGGTCCTTTCAGAATGTGTTTCTTGGCGCACTGCCGGCCACCTTTTGGCCCTGCCGGCCTTCACTTTGTTGCTGCTGGCCATTGATTGAGCCTGCCGGCCATCAATGAGCCACTGCTAGCTGTAGACGCGCCCGTGGGCTTTGCTACTACAGTTCGGACTCAAATGTCACGGTTCTGAATCTAATCCCGCAAAGTGCAATGCGAGACCGATAAATCACCAAAGAGTCCAAATCCAGCAAATCGTTTTGGAAAACTGATTTTTAAGAAAGAAGTGCCAAACATGGACTGCTTTGCCAGATACAAAGTAGCCACCTAAATATTTATTTTGGGGAAATTTAGGAAACCCTGACTCGTTGCCTAAGGCCACGTGTCCGTCATCACCAAAGTTGCCTCAGCTCGGGAACTTGGGTACGATTGGGGAAGGTCATCTATGAGCACCCCCGCTCGCCCGATCAAAGATCGGCCTGTACTAAGCATGATATCTTGTTTTTGAAAACACACGTGTTCTTATTCCGGTTATTTAGCTAGAATTACTATGTGATGCGCACAACACACAAGTATAGATTAGATCGCCTAATTCGGAACAAAGCATCGCATATCCGTTTGTTTGGAAATGGTTTGAAGTTTGCTACTCGCGAGTAGGCTAAAATGCGGATTTCAATGAATTGTCCCAATTCAAGTAACCCAACCTTCACCCACAGGCATTCAGGCAGTTATACCACATAAGCAATTAGCCTCATGGCAAGCATGCTGTCATGTTAACACTCACATACATGCAAGATGCTAAAGCATAAACACTGACAGTGTACTTCGAGCCAAAATAAAGAATTAGTTAGTAATCAATGCATGATCCTAATTCATGTCGAAATGGCTAGTGCAACACAAGCAAAGATGCAACTAGAAATAAGCTCGACTATTCTAAAATGGCATGTGAGATGCGACAACTGGATACATGTATTCAACTTGGAGTTGAAGTACAATGCAGTTAGTATGATGCGCCGAGCCTGGTGCATGCAATACAAATGAATGGATGCAAACATGCGAGCATAAGGATGCTAAATGAAATGTGCCCTAGAACTAACCATTGAAAGCAGGTAAGCAAAAGGGAGAAAGACGTGGGGTTAGAAGACATTCACACACGCACGCACACTTATTACAAAATTGGCCCTCTTGACGGAGGGTCCGAAAGAATAATACAAATTAACTAATTAACTAACTAACAAGCTAATTAATTAATTACACAACACTTAACTAATTAAACAAATTAATTAAGCTACAAAAGCAGTAAAGAGGCCTCGGGAAGAGGGACAAATGCATGCTCGGACGGCTTCGCTTAGAAATCCATCGCCATGCTTTATGTTGCCTCTGTTTGCACTGCTCTGCACCTCTGAAAACTGTGCCAACTTCTGTAACACTTCTGAATCTCCTTGAGGACACTGTGAGGGACCATCGGCCAAATGGTGAAGCCATCGGCCAAGAAATGAGGGCCATCGACCAAAAATATTTCTATCGGCCAGACACTTCTAGCCGATCGGCACACCAGATAGCCGATCGGCCATCTTTTCCTGTAAAATGCTCTTTTGCTGCAACAGAGGACAAACAAAGCATGACAATACATTTGCAAGGCAATGTGTGCACAACCACCCTTCCTATCATGTCATGAACTCAAGGGAGTATGGTTCTCGACCCTCGGACCATCAATTGTGCATTTCAATGCATGATGGACAAAGGAGCCAAGTGTGCGAATCAGTGTGAAATGAATGCAACAAAAACATATGAATGCCTAGAACTCTATCATGCTTGATCAAGAGCGTTGGTGACTGAGGATTGAGGTACATTTCGTCACTTCAAGTACGAAACGTCCCTTGGTCCTCGTGTTTGGTTTGACACCCTAAACCAAACACAATGTAATGCAATGCAACATGGAAAAGCTATGTAATGCAATGCAACATGGAAAAGCTATGTAATGCAACATAAGTATGCCACATGCAATATGCCTCAAACATACACACAAGGTCAAGGTAACAAGCATGCCAAATGCAATGCAACCTAAGTAAGCATGTGACAAAATGCAAGCTAGCAAGCATGCAAAATGCAACCTAAACATACAAACATGCATGGGATGCAAAGATGGGCAAGCATGCAACAACATGCAAACTAGCAAGCATGCAACAACATGCAACATGTCAAGCATGCAACAACATGCAAGGATCATGCAAGATGGACTTAAACTAACATGGGTAGACCTCAGTCAAGCCCAAATCAGTGGCCATAATGATGAAATGATGGCTTGAAAAGTAAGGAAATGCATGCTCAATGCATTGGCCCATGGCTTAAGCATAATAGTACAACTCTCAAACATGATGAAGAGGTGACAAATGTGAGAATGTAGCAATGAAGCAAGCTCTGAAATTACATTCCAAAGGATGCTAAATCATGCAAATAGCTCAAAGAAAGCATGTCAAGAAGCTTGAAACACAAAGCTAGTCAAGGGCTTTACACTACAACCATACTAAGTAATGCTCAAATGGCCTCAACCATTCAAAACAGAGCTAAGGCAGGTCAAAATAGTAGCAAAAACATGCTAGACTTGCAGCATAGATGGCAAGAAAGATATGCTCATGTATTAGCTCACAAACAAGGCATAAAGGCACAACTCTTAAACATAATTAAAGAGTGATAAACATGGGAGTATGGCATAGATATAAGCTCTGAAATTCAATGTCAAATGATGCCAAGGCATGCAAACATCACAAGTATAGCATGGTAGGGGCCTCAAAACTCAAGACTAGTCAAGGCATTTGCACTATAGCTATACAGAACATGAGTCATATGACCATGGAAGCCCAAAACAATCCTAAAACAGCCCAAAATAATGCTAAAACATGTATGGAGTATAGCCAAAATAAGCTAGCATGCTTGACCAAAACATCATGCATACAAGGCTAGTAAGCAAGTTTTGCACTATAAGTACATGGAGCATGCAAGAGGCTACCAAAACAACCCAAATCAGAGTTATGACATGTCAAATGATGGCCAAAAATCTACTGAAATGAAGCCAATACATGCTAGAAAGACATGCTACTTTGATGAGCCACAAATGGGATTACACTACACATACAAGATGCATGCAAGGGGTGACCAAACCAGCCATGGACAGAGTCAAGGAAGGTCCTAAAAGTCACAAAAAAGTGCATGAACCAAGCCTCAAAAGTATAGAGATACATGCTCCTTTGATAGGCCAAAAAGACATATAAACAAGAGAAGAGGAGGGAGGGACAACCCCCCACCCATTTGGGACTTCAAAACAGAGTTTTTACCACTGAAAATCCTCTGGATTTCAGTGGTTGAAAGGCCACGAAAAGTTGTTTTGAAAGGCCTTAGAAGGTGGCTCAAAAGCTATACAAGCTAAGGAACAAAAGGGAGAGACAACCCCCTAGCCAAACAAGGCTTAAACCAACACTTTTAGGACTGAAAAACAGAGATTTTATCAGTTCAAAACTAAGCAAAATCAGTTTGCAAAGATGGTAAAACAAGTGTGCAAAGTTGAGGTTTAAAGGAACAAAAGCTTACCCTTGAAGCACCTTGAAGGATAGCAACAAAACCAGCCAAAACCTGAGCCAAAATCAGCCTTTTGGAGCTCCAAATGATCCTCAAAGAACCTCAACCCAATGGTGGTTAAGTTTGGTTAAGGGTCTCTTTGCAAAAGTGTAGAGGATTCTAAGCTTAAGGCTCAAAACAATAAGAGAATGAGCTTTTAAGGAGAGGCTCAGATTTTTGCTCACAAAGTCTTGTAGAGAGAGAGGAGTTTTTAGAGAGAGAGAGAGAGAGAGAGTCCCACAATTGCCAACCCCTCAACCCTTGAGATATGGCTCAATATATAGCAATATATGAGCATTGGTTTGGAAATATCTCAATTTAGAAATATCTAGGACAGCCTAGAACAGCTGGAGGATAAATATCTGCCAATTCTGGGCTTTCTGGACACTTCTGGCCGACCGGCCATCTTTGGTGCTGACCGGCCATCATTTTTGGCCGATAAGGTTCACTTTTGGCCGACTCATAGCTGCTGAGGTCAAATTGTGGCCGATGGACCTCCATAGAGGCCGATGGAAAAAATCAACCCTAGTCCCTGACTTAAAGCAAGCCTAATTCCTTCATCTAGACTCCTTTTTAGGTCATTCTTGAGCCTAAACTGTAGCCCCGGAAGTCTTATTTCCAAATTTGGAAGCCTCACCTCAAAATTCCATGTGTGCTAAGAGATATCCCTCTTTTAGTGAAGGCTGCTCAGTTTCGGTCCAATCGGAATGATGCCCAACTTCAACCAATCATATCTCCCCCATCCGGACTCGGCTTTAGGAGATTCTTAAGTGAAAAATGAAGCCCCGGAAGTCTTATTTCCAAAGGTGGTGGCCTCATAGGTTAAATCCAAATATACAAAAGGATAGGCCCGATTTAGCGAGGGTTTCCTGACTCTCTCTTAACGGTTCACGCCCATCTTTTTTCCCCAACTTGGTTTCTTCCCTCTTCTCCTCTTTTCTTCAACTCCAAACCCCTAAACAAGGTGTTTTGAAAGATTTTTCAAAGAGTTCATCTCTCTTTCATTCATTTCCACTTTGTCCTTGCTCGGTTTACCGAAAAAACGCAACATTTGACAAAATGCGAGCGTCGGAACATCGTAGGAACTTCATTTCAAAAATATTTTGAAAGAGAGGATTTTAAGGTCTAAAAACCATTCAAAATAGCTTTGGTCCAAAATGGGATGTGAGGTTTGGATTTGACTCTCCTCTCGCCGAAGAAATTGACCCTTTTGCACTGCACATCTTTCACCACCAAGTAAACCATTAGTAGCGCCCAAGTCTTAAGGGCGGTCAAAAATGGGGTGTCTACACCGGCCATCACTGATGGCCAGTAGAACCCCTGTCTCAGCAGGTTTCACTCCAGATCTTTTGAGCCAGCTGGAATCCTTTCATCTCCCCTCCATACACGTGTATGGAGGGATGAAGCTCTTGCCAAGCTTCTTGAAGAAGCTTTGCATTGTTTTCCCTCTATATAAGGGGAGAGCCTCTCTCCTTAGGAGAGGTTTAGCCATTTTAGAAGAGATATAGTTCTCTCTCCCTCTATATTTCTTACTCTCTCTCTATATTGTTGTGGTTTAGTCCATTTTTCTTGCACTTTTACACTACAACACATAGAGATACACCACCACCATTGGACTGAGGTTCTTGGGAAGGTTACTTGAGCTCTGAAAGTGAGTTTTTGGCCCCTGAGGTTGCTGGTTTCGAAGTTGGTCTTCAAGGGTGAGCTTCTTCCCTTTTTTAGCATTTTCTTGTACCTCATTTTGGCCATACTTGCATGTTGTTTTAGGCCTTGATTTCAACTAAAAAAAGTCTTGTTTTTAAGTTCTTTTGAAGTTTGTTTAAGGTCTTTTTGGTGTTAGGGGTGTACAACCCTCTTGTATGCTTTGTTTAGCCTTGTTTTGAGCCATGCTTTAAGGCCTTCGAGCTAGCCTTGGTTTGGCCTTTTAGCCACTAAAATCTAGTGGATTTTCAGTGGTAGGCATGTGGTTTTGAGGCCTCAAATCAGAGGGGGTGACCCCCTCTCTTTTGGTTTTTGTTTGCTTGCATTTTTGGCCTTCCAAAGGAGCATGCCTCTCTGTACTTTTGAGGCTTGGTTCAAGCCCTTTTTTGTGACTTTTAGGACCTGCCTTGGCTCTTTCCATGGCTAGTTTGGTCACATTTTGCATGCATCTTGTATGTGTAGTGTAATCCCATTTGTAACTCATCAAAGTAGCATGTTTGCCTAGCTTGTGTTGAGTCCATTTCAGTAGATTTTTGGTGATGTTTTGCCATGCCTTAGATCTGTTTTGGGTTGTTTTTGTCACTCCATGCATGTATAATACACTTGTAGTGTAAATCTTATAAACTAGCTTTATATGCTTCTTGCTTTAGCATTTTATCCTAGCTTATGTTGAGTCCATTTCAGCATATTTTTGGTGATGTTTTGCCATGTCATGACTCTGTCCATAGCTAGTTTGGTCATCCTTTGCATGATTCATATACTTGTAGAACAAATCTTGCTTACTAGCTTTATGTGCATGATGTTTTGACTCATCATCCTAGCATATTTTGACTTTGCTCCAGTATGATTTTATTCTT
The DNA here is from genome assembly GCA_036172215.1 of Camellia granthamiana. Classification (NCBI taxonomy): domain Eukaryota; kingdom Viridiplantae; phylum Streptophyta; class Magnoliopsida; order Ericales; family Theaceae; genus Camellia; species Camellia granthamiana. Next base: position 26,657 of record JAXFYN010000456.1, read on the forward strand.
GTTTTGGGCTGTTCTAGGACTGTTTTTGGCTGCCATGGCCATATCACTTGTGTTTTGTATAGCTATAGTGTAAATGCTTAGGCTAGCCTTGGGTTTTGAGGCCCCTACCATGCCATACATGTGATGTTTGCATGCTTTGCCATCATTCTAAATGTTATTTCAATCCATGAAATGTAGTCATACACTTGCATTTGACATGCCTTTAATGCCTTGAAGGCTTGGCTCTTTATGCCTCAAGAATGAACTTTTGTGCATGCCATTAAGCCTAAGCCTTTGGCTCATCATATCAGTGTATTTTTGGTCTTGTTATACCATGATGTAACTCTATTTTATGCTGTCCAAGTCATGCCATGTTTGGTTTCAATAGGTGTAGTGCATTGCCTCTTTTGTAGCCTTGCATGCTCCATGTTTTTGGCCTTGTGTTCTAGCTTGTGTTGGCTAGCTTCGAGTTTGTTTTTGGTCTTGTTTGGACTTGCCTTGGGACTGTTTTAGGTTCCTTTAGCCCTTTGGGGCTAGCTTTGTATAGCCATGGCTTAAGTCCCTTTGCTAGTTCTTAGCTTTTGAGCTTCATGCATGCTATGCTTGTGTTATGTGTGTGATTTGGCATCATTCCTAACATCATTTCAGAGCATGTAGTATTGTCATACTTGCATGCTTTTCACTCCTCAAGTGTGCTTAAGAGTTGCATCTTTATGCCTTAATTCTTGGGCCCATTGGCATGCATGCTTGTCTAGCATTTTGTGTTATCATTTCAACATATATTGGCCACTGATTTGGGCATAGTTGAGGTCTGCCCATATTGGTTTAAGACCATCCTTGCATGTTGTTGCATGCTTGTCTTGCATATTGTTGTATGCTCGCTTCATCTTTGCATGTTGTCGCATGCTAGTTCCATTACATGTTGTTGCATGTTTATTACACTGCATTTTGCATGCTTAAGTCATATTGCATGATTGCATATTCAAGTTAGCATTGTGTATGCCATCCTTGCATTGCATTGTTGTTTGGATTAAGTGTTAATCCGAACACGAGAAATGTAATGACCCGGAACTGTATGATTTAATTATTGGTAATTAATGATGGGTTAGTATAATTTAATTGAAGAATACCTGTTTGATTTAGAAAATTATCTGTTAAGACCATGACTTCGGGATTGAAATTGAAGACCGTAACGGGTTCAGGAAATGAAATTGAATATGTCTAAGTGATACCGGGAATTTTTAGAACCATCTGAGAAATTTAATTGAAGACTGAATTCCGTCTGAATCGCTAAGGCTTGTTTGGCTAAGTTATTGGCATAAGTGTTTAGATATGCTATGAGAACAAGGGCCTTGTTTGGCTTTGGCACAAATATGTTTATATGGTTATACATACTCTAAGATAAAGATGTTTGACCTCATTTGACTCAAAAACCAAAGAAGAAATATCTAAGAGAAAGAGAGGAGAGAACATTCGGGAGAAGAAGAGAGAAAGCAAAGGGAAAGAAGAGAAAGGGAAGAAAAGGGGAAATCAAGTCTAAGCTCTCCATCCAAGTGTTTAAGGTAAGAATCTCATCTAAGTTCTTGAAATAGAGTTGAATCATCCATAATTTCATGGAAAGGAAGTGAAAGAAAAGGGAATTCATGTTTAAATTGAGCATCATGGCATGATTTATGATTATTTGGCATGTTGAAGAAGAATCTCTATGGGTGTAGAGATATGAAGTTGTATGTATATGTTTATGGGTTTTCATCTTAAATCAAGGATTGATCTTCTACATGATAGTTTGAGTTTGATTAAAGTTGTAATGGTTAATTCAAATTGTTTTTCAAGGGTTTTGGGACTTGGTTTTATGTATTTGGAATGGATTGTTTAAGGGAAGAAGAAAGCTTAGGGTTCAAACTTGAAGGAATTCCAGAATTTTAGAGTTTCGCAGTGTCCGCTCGAGCGGAGGTAAGCCCGCTCGAGCGCAGATATCGACCTCCCAGCAGTTTTGGACATTTTACAGTCCGCTCGAGCGGACAAAGTGGCGCTCGAGCGGGAAAGCTTATTTCAGGAACCTTCTGGGGAAGTTGTATACTTGATTTTATCATGTTAATTGCAACATTTAGCATCTTATGAGCATGAAATGAACATAAAATGAAGTAAAGAACGAATGTAATGGCATGAATTAAAGTGAAGAAAAGGAAAGAAAGGCATGAACGGTTTAAAGTATGATGATAATGAATGTTAAGGAATATGTTATAATGTTGATGTTTGCAGGTCAAGATTGAAGACCGTGCTACCGGTTTTGGAAACCCACTGTAAGTAACATTTCTGTAAATGATATGTTCTTATGAAAGTATGTTCAAAAGTGATATGTTAGGATGTGATATGTTCTGAAAGGTGATTTTAAACTGTGAACGAATGTCCTGATTGCGAATCTAGTATGGCATCCATAGATAGTTAGGTCAAGGGAGCGACATGAACATGCAGGGCCATGATGTGAAACATGGTAGAGCATGAAGATGAAGGCCCATGGCCAGTCTCGAGATCTCGTTAGACTGTAGACTGTTATGAAAGTTATGAAAAGGTTCTGTGGAGTATGCCATTACTTATGTTCTTATATGTTGACCGTTGACTGATTATGATTATGCATGTCACGTTTATGGTTTTATAAAGAATGTTGGAGTTCGTTCACTAACCCCTTTACTTTAATGTTACTTGCTGAGCTTTAGCTCATTGTTTGTATTTATGTATTATAGGTGAGCATTCAGGTAGCCAAGCCTAGGCGGAGTCTCGAGCTGAACCGCCGTTTTGAAGCCTAACCAGAAGTTTTGAGTGCCTCCGAGCTGGGGCTAGGCCTGGAAGGCCGTGAGAGAGTTTTGTCTTTTGTTCTTTGTGACTTGTACTTATGTAATGTTCTTGACCATGTTATGTAACTATCATTTTTGGCATGTATATACACTTGTTCATATAAATGCACAGCTCTTGGACTATAGTTCTTGCATGTGCTTCCGCGAGCCCCATTTTATTTATGTTATGTATAGAAAGGCCTATGGTAATCTAGGATTGCTGGCCGGTCTCATCACCAAACCTCTCGGGGCGGGTTTGGGGCGTGACAGAGTGGTATCAGAGCGCACGAGTTAATTACCCACACACGTGTCCAATGAGCTGTTAGGTGCATTAGAAAAGAACTAGAGCATGGCATAACATGTGCATGTGTGAGTGTGTTTATGAGAAATGAGAACTGAGAATGATGAGGCAACAGAGGAATGAAGATGTTAAGAATGAAATGTTGTATTTATTATGGGTTTTATAGACTGATGGAGAACACTGAAGCAAGGACTGTAGATGAAACAGAATCTTCGGATGCCAGAATAGGTCGACTAGAAAGAATGGTAGAGGCTTTAACTGGATTGGTGAGACAACAATTAGAGCAAAACCAACAGCCACAACCAAGACAACCTTTTCCACCTCCTCCTCCACCACCTGTGCAAATGGAACCAATTCCTAATGATGATATTATCACCCTTACACAGAAGTATAAGAAATTGAAACCACCAGAATTTGCAGGGGGTATTGAGCCATTAACAGCAGAGGCATGGGTACTTGAGACTGAGAAAATTTTTGAAGTATTTCCATGTACGGATGCTTACAAAGTACTATTGGCAACATTTACTCTGAAAGAAGAAGCGAGAAGATGGTGGATGCTAGTTCGAGATGCAAATAGGGATTTGACTTGGGACCGATTCAAAGAGATGTTCTATGAAAAATATTTCCCACAGTGCATGCGAGACAGGAAAATATCGGAATTTGAACAGTTGAAGCAGGGTACTATGTCAGTAGCAGAGTATGAGAGTAAATTTACTGAATTAGCTCGGTATGCTCCTCACATGGTTGATACAGAATACAAGAAGGCACGGAAGTTTGAAGGTGGGTTACATGTTGAAGTGCTTGATCGGGTAAACGTTTTGAAATTAGAAAAATATGTTGATGTACTTGACAGGGCCCTAATGTCGGAAACAAATATTGCTAGTTTGAAAGCGTCCAAATTAACAACAATGACTGAAGCTGAAGGTAGAAAATTTAAGAAACAGAAAACGGACTCAGTTAGTGAATCAGTGACTTCCGTGAATGAGAATTTGAATTCAAGTTTTAGTTATAATACACAAAGAGGAAGCAGTGGAAGCGTTGGTAAGCCTACTTGTCAAGAATGTGGAAAGCAGCATTGGGGCATTTGCCGCCTTGGAACAGGAACTTGTTACAAATGTGGACAGAGAGGACATATGGCCAAGACTTGCCCACAAGGTTATCCAAGGAATGAAAGACCCGTTACCAGTGGAAGTAATTCAACAATGACACCAATGACAACTACAACAGCTACTCCCGAGGGGAACACGTTAAGGCAAGCAAGAGTTTTCACTTTAGTAGCAGATAAGACACAGAACACTGGAAAAGCGAAGACAGGTATGACTTTTGTTATCTATTATAAATTAGCCATGTGACCTATGCGATGGAAATATAGAATTTATGACTTCTGAGTTGAACATTTCTGTAGAAAGATTGCTAATGTGTGCTTGACATATCTGATTTGGAGTTAAGTTTGGAGGACCAAACTTGTTAAGTTGGGGAGAGTGTAATGACCCGGAACTGTATGATTTAATTATTGGTAATTAATGATGGGTTAGTATAATTTAATTGAAGAATACCTGTTTGATTTAGAAAATTATCTGTTAAGACCATGACTTCGGGATTGAAATTGAAGACCGTAACGGGTTCAGGAAATGAAATTGAATATGTCTAAGTGATACCGGGAATTTTTAGAACCATCTGAGAAATTTAATTGAAGACTGAATTCCGTCTGAATCGCTAAGGCTTGTTTGGCTAAGTTATTGGCATAAGTGTTTAGATATGCTATGAGAACAAGGGCCTTGTTTGGCTTTGGCACAAATATGTTTATATGGTTATACATACTCTAAGATAAAGATGTTTGACCTCATTTGACTCAAAAACCAAAGAAGAAATATCTAAGAGAAAGAGAGGAGAGAACATTCGGGAGAAGAAGAGAGAAAGCAAAGGGAAAGAAGAGAAAGGGAAGAAAAGGGGAAATCAAGTCTAAGCTCTCCATCCAAGTGTTTAAGGTAAGAATCTCATCTAAGTTCTTGAAATAGAGTTGAATCATCCATAATTTCATGGAAAGGAAGTGAAAGAAAAGGGAATTCATGTTTAAATTGAGCATCATGGCATGATTTATGATTATTTGGCATGTTGAAGAAGAATCTCTATGGGTGTAGAGATATGAAGTTGTATGTATATGTTTATGGGTTTTCATCTTAAATCAAGGATTGATCTTCTACATGATAGTTTGAGTTTGATTAAAGTTGTAATGGTTAATTCAAATTGTTTTTCGAGGGTTTTGGGACTTGGTTTTATGTATTTGGAATGGATTGTTTAAGGGAAGAAGAAAGCTTAGGGTTCAAACTTGAAGGAATTCCAGAATTTTAGAGTTTCGCAGTGTCCGCTCGAGCGGAGGTAAGCCCGCTCGAGCGCAGATATCGACCTCCCAGCAGTTTTGGACATTTTACAGTCCGCTCGAGCGGACAAAGTGGCGCTCGAGCGGGAAAGCTTATTTCAGGAACCTTCTGGGGAAGTTGTATACTTGATTTTATCATGTTAATTGCAACATTTAGCATCTTATGAGCATGAAATGAACATAAAATGAAGTAAAGAACGAATGTAATGGCATGAATTAAAGTGAAGAAAAGGAAAGAAAGGCATGAACGGTTTAAAGTATGATGATAATGAATGTTAAGGAATATGTTATAATGTTGATGTTTGCAGGTCAAGATTGAAGACCGTGCTACCGGTTTTGGAAACCCACTGTAAGTAACATTTCTGTAAATGATATGTTCTTATGAAAGTATGTTCAAAAGTGATATGTTAGGATGTGATATGTTCTGAAAGGTGATTTTAAACTGTGAACGAATGTCCTGATTGCGAATCTAGTATGGCATCCATAGATAGTTAGGTCAAGGGAGCGACATGAACATGCAGGGCCATGATGTGAAACATGGTAGAGCATGAAGATGAAGGCCCATGGCCAGTCTCGAGATCTCGTTAGACTGTAGACTGTTATGAAAGTTATGAAAAGGTTCTGTGGAGTATGCCATTACTTATGTTCTTATATGTTGACCGTTGACTGATTATGATTATGCATGTCACGTTTATGGTTTTATAAAGAATGTTGGAGTTCGTTCACTAACCCCTTTACTTTAATGTTACTTGCTGAGCTTTAGCTCATTGTTTGTATTTATGTATTATAGGTGAGCATTCAGGTAGCCAAGCCTAGGCGGAGTCTCGAGCTGAACCGCCGTTTTGAAGCCTAACCAGAAGTTTTGAGTGCCTCCGAGCTGGGGCTAGGCCTGGAAGGCCGTGAGAGAGTTTTGTCTTTTGTTCTTTGTGACTTGTACTTATGTAATGTTCTTGACCATGTTATGTAACTATCATTTTTGGCATGTATATACACTTGTTCATATAAATGCACAGCTCTTGGACTATAGTTCTTGCATGTGCTTCCGCGAGCCCCATTTTATTTATGTTATGTATAGAAAGGCCTATGGTAATCTAGGATTGCTGGCCGGTCTCGTCACCAAACCTCTCGGGGCGGGTTTGGGGCGTGACAAGAAACGAGGGACGTTTCATACTTCAAGTGATGAAACGCGTCTCAATTCTCGGTTGCCGACGCTCTTGATTATCCATGATAGAGTTCTAAGCTTTATGTGTTTATTTGTGCATTCATTTCATATTGATTTGCACAAGTTGGATCTTTGGCCATCATGCATCGGGATGCGTGATTGATGGTCTTAGATCCGACTATGCCTCTCCCTTGATGTTTCGAGGTGATATGGGGTGGCATAGTGCATACATACCCTTGGAAGACTCTCTATTTTCTCTAATGTGTGTTCTGCTGCAACTTGGTGTCCCAGCACATCAGTGGCCGGCAGTGCCTTGCAGATGGCCGGCAGTCCCTCATTCTTGGCCGGCGGTGCCCACTCTTGGTCGGCAGGATGGTCGGCAGTGGCTCCCCATGGCCGGCAGGCCACTGATACACTCCCCAGCAATGTTTTGGTAAGATTCAGCAAGAAGTTCTTGAGGACACCCTGCAGACAGAGCCTCTTGAGAGCAACCGGAGAGTTTTTCGGGACGGCAACCGAGCATGCATCCTTCCTTCTTCAAGGCAGAGCTGAGGCGGCCTAGCAATCTCATTTTAATGCTTACTTATTAGTTAGCTTTAATTTGTGAATTAATTAGTTAATTTGTTAATTAATTAAGCGTTGTAATAATTAGTTGTAGCTAGTTATTCATTCGGTTATGTAATAATCAATTAGCTAGTTAGTTAGTTAGTTAGTTAGTTGGCATGTATTGTTTATTTGGACCCTCCTTCGAGAGGGCGAATTTTGTAATAAGTGTGCGCGCGGGTGATGCATGTCTTCCAACCTCCATTTCTTTCTCCCTTTTACTTACTTGCTTTCAGTGGTTAGTTTTAGGGCATGTTTCAATTAACATACTTATACTTTGCATGTTTGCATCCATTCATCTGTCTAGCATCCTTATGCTTGCATGTTTGCATCATTCATCTACATTGCATGCACCGGGCTCGGCGCATCATACTAACTGCATCGTATTTCAATTCCGAGTTGAATACATGATTATCTAATCGCATCTCATATGCCATATTAGAATAGCCGAGCCTATTTCTAGTTGCATTTTGTATGTGTTGCATTAGCCATCTTAACATGAACTAGGATCATGCATTGATTACTAACTAGTTTCTGTTTTGGCTCGGAGTACACTGTAAATGTGTATGCTTTAGCATCTTGCATGTGTGTTATTGATTACCATGAAAGCATGCTTGCCATGAGGCTAACTGCCTAATTGATATAAACTGCCTGAATGCCTGTGGGTGAAGGTTGGATTACTTGAATTGGAACGATTCATTGAAATTCGTGTTTTAGCCTGCTTACGAGTAGCAAACTTCAAACCATTTCCAAACAAACGGATATGCGATGCTTTGTTCCAAATTAGGCGATCTAATCTATACTTGTTTGCTGTGCGCATCACATAGTAAGACTAGCTAATTAACCGGAATAAGAGCACATGTGTTTTCAAAAACAAGATATCATGTTTAGTAGTGGCCGATCTTTGATCGGGCGAGCGGGGGTGCTCATAGATGACCTTCCCCAATCGTACCCAAGTTCCCGAGCCGAGACAACTTTGGTGATGACTGACACGTGGCCTTAGGTAACGAGTCAGGGTTTCCTAAATTTCCTCAAAAACAAAATATTTAGGTGACGACTCTGTATCTGGCAAATCAGTCCATGTTTGGCACTTCTTTCTTAAAAATCAGTTTTCCAAAACGATTTGTCGGATTTGGACTCTTTGGTGATTTATCAATCTCACATTGCACATTGTGAGATCAGATTAAGAACCGTGAGAATTTGAGTCCGAATTGTAGCATGAGGCCCTCGGGGCGCGTCTACACCACTCCATGCACTCACTCTATGCATTCACTCTTCTCTTCTCTTCTCTCTCTCTCTGACACACACACACTCATCCCCCACACACACACCAAACCACACACACACACACACCAAACCAATATAATTTTTAATATATATAAATTTTATTTTATAAAATGAAGACCAATATTAAATATATATATATATATATAATAACATTTATAATAGCAAATAATAATCAACTATATGAAATTAAGACCAATATTTTCAAATAATTTTTTTCAAATAATTTTTTTTTCAATTCATTTTTTTTTCTATTAATTTTTTTTTTCAATTAATCTTTTATTTCAATTAAATATTTTTCAATTAAATTTTTTTCAATTATTTTTGCTTTCAATTATAATGTGTGTGATCCCATTGTTATAAATAATAAAAATAAATATAAATATTTTAGGCCTGAACAAACATATTTTCTATTTTATGTTTTCATGTTAAACATTTTGTTCAAACCAAACGCGTTTGTAATTTATGTTTTTCTAAAAATAAACAAAAATCAGTTTTTAATTTTTTTGTAAACATAAACCAAAAACGTAAACATTACCAAACGCTACCTTATTTATTTTTATTTTAGAGTTTAGGATTTATAGTTTAATTCTTAAAATTTATTTGAACTTCAATTTTATAAATTGATGTCTCAATTTGTTTGATAATTTTTTTAGTTTATAAATGGTTGTCTCAATTTGTAAATTTGAGGAAAAAATGTAAATTACTATAAATAATGCAGAGACTACGGAGAATGAGAGAGAGGTCGAGATGTGAAAGAGATTTGTGTGATTCATCAAAATAAGTAAGAATAAAAAATTGTGAAATTATAATTTTGAATAAATAAGTATGACACATTTACATCATCTATACAAGTTTGATTTACAAAAACTATAACAATTACTACAAATAAAAAAAACTATACAGTCCATATCACACCCGCTAATGCCCTAACCTGCCCCCAGTCTCACAACCCTGACCGTGGACCTCCCTCCTCGGTCTCCTGCAGTAGACTCTCTGAATATCTGGCACTCCTTCCCCTGCATGTGGCCCTCCACTGACTGCCTGTGGAGCCTGTGAGTGTGACCCCCCCTCTCCTGCATCTACTGCCCCTGATCCTGTCTCTGCTTGAAGATCAGATACTGCTGTGAGCTGTGAAACTCCCTCATCTGGTGCAACTGTATCATGATCTGCAGCTAGACCTCGACCTCTGCCTCTGCCCGCACCCCGACCTCGGCCGTGACATCCCCCACGACCATAACCTCGGCCTCTCCCTCGCGCTCTGGGAGGGGGCTCAATATGGGCCTCATCCTCAACGTGGGAGATGTCAGTGAGAACTGCATCATGTGTACTCATGGGCGCGGTCGAAGTAGTCCCCAGAAAAGCAGGTGGTAACTGGGTGGGTGGGGTAACAACATCATGCATGTACCGGGGCAGTGTCCAATCAGGGTCAGCATGCTGGGTAGGATGTACGTGTGGGGAATCTGGAGAAATGTATGGGGTATCATGCGGTGGGGTGACTGAAGTCCAAGGACCTACTGTGGCTGGCGCTAAAGTGGAAGGCACTGACGTGGACGGGACTGATGTGTCTGGAGCAGCTGCTGCACTGTGTACACCGTAGTCCCCAAAATGCAGACGATCTACCCGATGGGCATGCTGGATCCCCTCGTACAATAACTCTCGGATCTTGGCAAGGGCCTACAGACCAAGCTGTCCATCACATTTGAAAAGGGCGTCCTCAGCCAAGTGATATGACCTCCCAGCTCGAACCACCTAAACAAAAAATCAGACATACTAGGCTATAGTTGATTGAAAGTAAATCAATTATGATATTAACAATTATCTGACACATACTATGATACTCATCTATGCCTCGAGAGAAGGCCCAACTCCCTGATATCCAGACTCAGACAGGTGGCTCGAATTACCGACTAGTAGGTGTGTATGTCGCCGATACCACAACATGTAAGGGTCGGGAGAGGGGAGGACCCCATTGCTCCAGTCAGCCTGTACAATATTGTGGCAACGAGCATCCCACAGCTGTATGTATCGCATATGATACACACTCCAGTCAGTGCTGACTTGGCCACGTCTATCAGTCGCATGCAACCGCCACTCGGTGTCGCACCGATCCGGCACGGACTGGACCCGACCAAACTGTCGGAGGACACGATCAGGGAGATGCCACTCAACCACGTCAAAACAAATGAGTGGCACTCTCGCCATCCATATCTCCTCACCTAGTCGGCAATAGTCTGGGAGCGTCGGCAGGACTCCAGCATAAGGCTGCCAGATAAACTACAATAACGACAAGTCTATTAAAAATCGCTCATGAACATATACACTCCATATGACAATTAAAATTTAGGTATTTAAATTTCATACCTTGCCCTCTATCATCCGGTCAAGCTGGTCTCTATACACGACGACTACGTGGGTCGATACGACCTCGTGGCCCATATCAACCCTCCACCGGCTACCTGGAGGTCCAACTGGAAACTGGATGTGTCCCTGGCCGATGGGAACCTCACCAGGAGCAACCAGTTGCCGCCTAGACGAGGCATTGCGAATCAATCTCTCCTACGCCCAAATCTGCAATAATTTGAATGTAATTACAATACTGATATATGCCATACAATATAAATTGACATGTAATAAAATTCTTACTAACCTGTAGCAAGACAAGGGGTCCTTCGATCTCCTTCGCACCCACTTGAGCTGCTCGACATAGCATCCTATACAAGCATGCCAAAGCCGCGGCGCCCCAGCTGTACTGGCCGATAACGTCAATGTCTCTCAACAGTGGCAAGTACATCAGCTTGAGCAGGTTCTGTGACTTATCAGGGAGAAGTTACCCCCCAATAAGCCACAGAATATATGCTCGGGCATGCCGCTGTACTAACTCATCTGGAGCATGATCTGGAAGATGGCCCTGAAACTGCTCGGACAGCCACCTCACCCTTAATCTACCTGCCTGTAAGTCTGCAGGTGTAGGTGCTACTCCCAATAGCTCAGCACATAGGGCTATCCAGTGGTCCCTCGTCAATGGTGGCTTAGGTCCAATAACTGCTCGCCCATCAATCCGTAGACCATATAGGACAGATACGTCCTGCAATGTGACGGTGGCCTCCCCGGTCGGGAAATGAAATGTATGAGTCTCTGTGCGCCACCTCTCGATGAGAGCAGTGATGAGTGGGTGGTCCAATCTAATATGGCCTATACGATAGACACCATAGAATCCCGCGCATAGTAGACACTGCAAGACTCTATGGTCCAATGGACGCTCCCATAGGCCGGAATCTCCCCGCCGGCATGTCACCACGGTGCGTGCCTCGTCCTGCATAACAGAATGAGTAGTTTAAATTATAGCATTATCACGTAATATAAAACAAAATGCAGGGTATTTTCATTGTAAGCGTAAAGACCAACAAACGTTATTGCATACCGGGTCCTCCCATATACTGTCAGCCCGATGTGGATGACTAAAAAGTGGGACCTCATCAGATAGATGTGCCATGAAGCCTGTACAGTTGAAAAACAAATACATTTAAAATAACTGTATTGGTGAGCATGTAATTTAACTATAACAATTAAACTCAATTTATTCCATACATGACGACTTGAAAAACAAATGCGGTCGATTATTTTAAAATTATCAATTTGTGTGCCACTAACATGGAAGCAATTCACTAAAATCTAAATTTATCAATTTATGTGCCATTAAATATGATAAGCAATTCAACAGAACCTATCGTTATCTTTGCTATAACTAATATAGAAATCTTTTACAAAATCATTTTAGGGTCTCAGTTACATAAGCTTAATAATGACCAGTAACATGTGGATAGTTTTCATACATAAACATTTGCGAAAAAATTGAATGAGAATTTTTTTTTCAATAAGAGGTTGCTAATTACATAATTGTAGGCATATTTGACAAAACTTCATTATTGATTTTGTAATGGTAAAAGTTCCAATAAAGTATAAAATTTGTAAATTACGTAGATCGGATTCATATATTGTAAATGTAAAAAATGCTTGCAGCAGTCGAAATATTAAAATCTTAAAATGGTAGAAGAACTATGTAATTTTCACTAAAATTTTGTAATAGACATTTTCAATCGAGTAGAGAATAAAAAACATAGGCCTATGTGGTATAGTTAAATGTTTTTGCATTGTCATTTAGTTTAATTTATTTGTTTAGTATGTTAGTTGTAAATTTTGTCAAGGAAATCAAACAATTACAATATATAAAGAATTAAAAAATAGAAATGATCTATTACAAATAAAAAAGGATCTATTTAAATGTATGACCCCGTTTACAAATAATGAATTACAAAATAAAGAATTAAATGATCTATTACAAATAAAGAATTAAAAAATGATCTATTACAATATGTAAGTATTACATAGTCTTCATCGACTAAGTCGCGCCGGACATGTTCGCCTGTCATGACCTGTCTGCTGGCACTCACTGCAACGAGCGGTCAAACGCCTATTTGATATATCCATCTCATTCGGAATACGAGACGACCCCGTTTTACTTTTCGCAGACGAAGTACATTAGGCATTAAGGTCCACTGCAGATCATCCCAATAATCTTGATGCGGTATTGAATTGAATTTAGTTTCCCAAACCCTCATGTATACAGGAAGCCTATATGCTAGATCAACGTACTCGAATGGATTGTCACCTTATTCAGACATTACAGCGAGCATATGGGAACATGGATAGTGTCGTATCTCATATTTCCCACAACTGCACGTGGGTTGATTCATCCACACAATTTGTGTATTGCGACCTCGTCCATGGCGAAAAGATGTTTGCACCTCAAATACGCGGCGTGGCCTATCAGAAAATTGTAATATAAACTAATCAAGTTCATGTTTTTAGGTGTACTTAACTTCATAACATAATAACAACAATTTAGTTTATATTACAAACTAACCTGCCATACGATATCAACTTGAAAGTATTTGCCCTTGCGATGCCATCCTTAATAGTTTTTTGCATCTCTCTAGGGTATTGGAACTTATTTCGTACATCTATTTCAGGTTGGGCTCTCATCTCGTCAAAATATTTTACGAGCTGCCGAAATGTAAATTCAACCATAGCTGAGATAGGTAAGTTCCTTGCACCTTTCAAGACACTATTGAAGCACTCTGCATTATTGCTGGTCAATACCCCCCACCGATATCCACCGTCATATGAAAGGGCCCACTCCACAAGATTCATGTTGTGAACCCAATTGATGGCATCTTGGTCAATAGCCTGTATCTGTTGTAAGTAACCATTACACTTTCGTCGTTGATGAGCACTTCCTGCTTTCCATAGAAGTTGTTTCAGCTCCTTATTTTTGAACCTAGTGTTAAAGTTACTACAAACATGTCGAAGGCAGTGTCGATGATATCTAACAAATTGGAGCGAGGAATTCAGCCAATGCCACCTCACAGCAGCTAAAATACTCTCAGCTCGATCAGATATCAAAGTCACTCCCTGTCAGTCCATGACAATATGTTCCTTGATATTTGAAATGAAGAACAACTAAGACTCCAAACTCTCCCTGTCGACAACAGCGAATGCAAGCGGTAATACTTTACCATTGGCAGTGACAATCGTTGTTACAAGTAACACACCAGTGTATTTCCCGTATAAGAATGTACCATCTATGATTATAACAGGCCTATAATGTCTGAATCCATCGATGACGGGTTTGAAAGACCAGAAAACAAAGTGGAAGACGGGCATAATGGTTGTACCTCCGGTATATCTATGCTTCCATTGCACGATGGTGCCAGGATTAGATGTTTGCAATGCATGCATGAATTTAGGCAACATCCTATATGATTCATCCCAATCCCCGAATACCATTCTAATTGCCTTTGCCCTTACATGCCACGCCTTCTTGTGTGATATACTATAGTTCATGGTCTTTTTGATATCTTCGATGACATTCTTAATTGGCATATCAGGTTCATTCTGCATACGACAATACCTATGAGTCAGATTATTTTGGTGTGAACACTATAAACAAACAAATATGTATATATATGTAAACATTTATTTTGTATACTCACCGCAACTTGTCCTAAAAGATAAGAAGCAATGTAACTGGAGCCAATATTAGTGTAGTCCCTGTTCATTCGTGGGTATAAACAATGGTGAGGACCCCTATACTGCTTTATTTCAAAAAGACCATGTATCCTACTAAGAGATGCATGCAACCACCATCTGCAATCGTGCTTGCAAGCACACACCCAAACGTCTCTCTTGGAGGTTATGACTTTATACTCTCGATTATTTGTTGCATGGTACAATTTCACAGCATGTACGAGTTGCTTCTTATTAACGAAAACCATCCCTTTGTCCAATTCTGGATTTTCAGCATTCCATATTCGGTTACGTGGAACGACATCACGGTTACTAATGTCAAAATCACCACCCATGTGAATGTTTTCATAGAAAAGGATTTCAGGTCTAGGTGGAATGGGGGCATTCTGAATATCAACGGGAGCGTCGGCATCATCTTCTTCATCATCATCATCTGATCCGCCCAATAAATTTTCTTCATCACATATTTCATTCTCATCATTGTCTAGGGCGACATCAGGACCGTACATGTCACTGTCAGCAAACTGCACAAAATTAACCGTTTCAGCCATATTACCAGCAACTTCAACTGGAGTGGTATGATGGCTGTAGGTGGGCACATCTTCGGTGTTATTGTGAAATTCAGTCTCATATCCACCACGTGAACTTGATTCTCCACCATGGCCATGAAATGTCTGTTGTGTGTAGCCCGCTGCATAACATTCATTTGATTCATACATAGGAGACTGAAATGCTGTCGTGTCAATCCCATGTGTCAGCAATGTAGTGAATGGACGAGAATCCATCTATGTCATATTCGGGAGATTGTGTACAACCTCTTTATCAATATACACTTCCAAACAATTTGGTGGTTGGAAACTTCCACCGATACTTAATACGGTGTTCAACGCCTCATCGTCATTGATCGGTAATATTTTGTATTTGCCGGTTGCTTGCCACTGGCGATAAGGATATCTACATTTGAAGATCAATCGGACTGTTTCCCCGTAACTTGCCACCTTTGACATAAACATCTCCTCCAAATTGCTAAGTGTGGTGCCAAGTTGCACCCCATATATCCCTTTCGTCTCAGCATCATATGGCACACCTTCATCGAGATCCCGAATTATGTTTCCCCCCCAGTAGAAGATAATTGGAATAGTTGCCATATACTTACTTCAATGAAACAATAAACATTAAAATATCAACAATATACATATATCAAATTCTACTTCTAAAATAATTATATGAACTTTAAATCATTTAATTCGAATTACTTGTGAGGCAATAACTTTATCTAAGTAATCAGTAATTGTAATCCAACAATCATTATTCAATTTTTAATTATAATATGAGTTAAAATAAACCTTATGTTTTGGATTTTTTAGCTTTTTAAGAAAAAAGCTTACAACACATAAAGAGTGTTGGTTTGTTTGGACATAACTGTGTATGGAAGTCCTGTGTTCTATTTTTTCCATTATTTATTACGATTAACATAATGCTCTTGTGCACGGCAAATGTAAATTTTTATTTTTCCATGTTTCTTCTTCTTTGTTTTGATAACATTTTAGTGTTGATTTGGTTTTTACAAGTAGATTTCCAAACAAGTTTTTTGTGTTAACAACCCATCCCTAAAATGAAATTTATAACAACCCATCCCTAAAATATAAATTTCATTCATAACACTTAACAAAATTTCTAGTGTCACCACTAATTTTGAATGTCATGGTCAGTGACGGAACCAAGGAATTAAATCAGATGGGACACTTATTAATTATAACATTGAAAATTTTTATAAAAATATTTCACATAAATTTTTACGATTGATTTCAAGAAAAATATATATATATTATTTGTAACTAGTATATCATAGATAATATAGAAAAAAATGTCATAGATATAAGTAGATATTGTTTGTTGTCATTGCTCTCTTGTCTTAATTCAAAACACTTATTCAGACTGATTCAAAAAATACCAGAATTCAGTATAATTTTAAAAACACTTATTTTGTTTTGTTTCATAAATCTTGATCTATTTTTTAGTATTTTGATAAAGTAGACAGATATATCACACATTTAAAAAATCACCACCCAATCAAATATTTTTCTTATTCAATGAGATTAGACAACATTGGACAAGTCATACAAACATCTTAAATCATAGTGTAAGTTTTGTATGAAATTATTATTTTTCTGATTGAGTTAAAAGAACTCGATTGATTTGGACAATATAAAATAGAGGTTTCAAACATTGTTCTTCATTTTTTAAAACTACTTATCCAATTCTTCAGATTTATGGACAATTAAAGATAAGTTAATTTGATTTGCTCAAACTTATGCCATTACGGACCTTAATGACAAAGTTATTTCCTATGTGAAATAGTAACCCTCGTCCACTTTTTAGAGGTCATGGAGGCTTTGTTATGAAATTCAAACAAAAAGCTCATTTTGGCTCGTTCAATACCCATTGAAAAAACTTTTTCTCAATTTGTTAAGTTTTGTGACGAAATTTTAATTTCTACTATAATGCTATTATATGTATTACAAATTCAGCTCATTAAATTTTTTAAAATTTCTATTACAAGAATATAAAATTAAATGTTAGTATCTTATGATGAAATGTCTTCAAATTATTCTAGTATCAAAGTTAATATTTTTTATAAAAGTTATTAATTTCATTGAATGTATATTAAAAATAATACATGATATAGCGGTTTGATTTGATTTTTTAAACTTTTTTTTGATTTTTTTGTCAAAATATAAATAAATTTGACCAAAAAAAATTGTTTGCTTTGATTTTGCAAATGGTTGTGCAAGAATGTGGCACCTCCCAAAAATCAGTTTTTTTTGTTGGTTGGCTTGGAGAGGCAGAGTGCAATCCGGTCTAAGTGGAAACCTTTAGCGAAACCCAAATGAAAATAAATCTTAAGAATTTTTTATAATATTTTGGGTGCCTCACCCCAAATACAGTGAAATAAACCAAACGAAACTAAACCAAACAAAGCTTTATGTCCCAATCAAGTGGGCTACGATACGTGAATAATAATTTCGTCATTTCGTACTATTAAAAGCTATATGCTCGGTTAAATTAAATAAATTCGTTTAATTTTTTTACTTATCACATCCCAAGTCAATTTACGTCTTCCCCTAACATTTCCTTTTACGGTGATCCTATCACATTCTTCTCTACCATTTCATTTGCTACTCTACATTGTACATACCAAACCATCTTAGTTTGTTCTCTCTGAACATATTTTCAATTGGTGCTACTCGTACCATTTAATGTATATTCATTTCTATTTCTCTCTGTCCAAAAGTTACCAAACACCCACCTAAGCATCCTCATTTTAACTACACTCATTTCATGAGTTTGTTGTTTCTTAATTGTCCAATATTATGCGAACTGCAAAGTATCACTGGTCTTACAATTGTTTTATAAATTAACAACATCAATTTTGTTAGCATCATTGATCACATAATATGCCAAAGGCACTCCACTTGAACCGACTTTGATTCTATTACAGGTGGGAATTTGTAACACAACATGAATCGTACACGAAATTAGGGGTTAGGGTTGAACATTTTCAACACAAACACAAATATGACACTATATAATAACATGATAAATAAATAGGGTTATGTCAAACCTGCATAATATGAAATTGACACAGATAACCCATTTAATAGATAATTAGTTACAAATTTTAATGTTATTTTCATTAAAGGATGCCAGAAATGTTTAAATCTCTTATGTAACCTACACAATTAAATAAAGAAAATACGTAAAATAGTATTTTCAGGTTAATATAGTCATTTTGTCTTTTATTTGAGAGAACATGATCTTTTCATTTATTATTTTGAAGCCAATAAAAATATATTTTTTTTGAATAAAATAGAGTCAAAATTAAATATTATTTTTTTTAATAATTTCATTTAGTAGAGATTAGTTTCATGAAATTTAACGTAGGAAAAAACGTTAATCTTTCCATACACTTAGTATTTTTAATTGAAATTCATATTTGTCATTTTTTTGAAAAATAAAATTGACTTTAACCCCTTTTGCTTTACTCCATGTGGGATTTACCTCTGATATTTGAAAATAAGAACATAACCCCCTTATGACCTAGCACATGTTTCACACTTGATGTTAACTTGGATTGAACGTCTGACGGTATACTTCATTTAGTCCACAAACCCCAAGAACATTATAGTTATTTCCAAATTATATGGGTAGTTTGCACATGCATATTGAAGTGGCATTTGCCTTTTATTAAATATGCACAATGTCTTGAATTGAATAAATACACCTAGAGGGTAAAATAGTATAGTGAAATAAATCTGGTGACAAATACCATTTCTCATATAGTATAATAGACGGCAAATTCAAGTATACAACCCCACCTTCATATTACCAAGTGCAATACTGAATAAAGGTGTATATATATATATATATGTAGTACTATTATAAAGAGAAGTCTTGTCTGGGTGTTTATGTCTCATATTTTGGGTTTTCTATTAGATAATTAGATAATTTTCTCAGTTTTGTAAGATAATTTCGCAAACTGAGAAATTGTTAGTTTTGTATAACTAAAAAAATAATATTTTATTTTTATTAAATTTTATATTCAATATTGGTCATGTTTGATAAATCTCGTTGTGTAGACTCGAAAAATATATATTTTATTAAAAATAATTGTGTATAATAAAAATTATGAAATTTGTAAGTTTTGGAAAAAAAAAAAAAAAAAAAGAGTAAAATTCCACATCAGCAATACTATTTGAATAAGAGAAAATATCTAGTACTTTTGAGGCATGGTTAGGTGATTTTGAAAATGTTTATGATTGATGGGGAGGGTGGAGCCTACAATTTTGTATTAGGGCATAAGGTATAATGCTTGGTGATTGGTGGATAACATTGTCATGTGGTGCACTTGTAACACCTAATAATTTTCTACTAACACTCAAGGAATTGACACAATTCCTTCTTCTTTTAATAAAGGTAAAATAGTTTTACATAAATAAATATTTTGAAAATAAGATTTTATGGGTTAACAAAAAAAAGAAAGAGAACTTAATGGAACATGAACATTACCAATAGGACTTTTAAGTAATTAACCCAATTATTAGGACTTCTTCCTTCAAATTTAAGAAAGACAAAAAGAAAATTTGATATTGAAGATTAAATTTAAAAACAAAAAATTAATAGAGCAGCGATATATACTGACAAAATTTGTATAAATTTTTTTATGCGGATCTTTCCCCTAAAAAAAAATGTAGATGATTTTCATTTGTAATAAAAGGCAAATCAATTTGATAATCGTGTAGTTTGCTTCTTGTCTCAAATCAATTTGATTCTTGAAGCTCTAATTACATCAACTTTTATCCTTTAATTTTACACAATGCATGAATTAAGTGCAACGGATAATATCTATTAAGAGATTAGACCAAAATCAAAGGCAAAATAATTCATTCAAAAGGGAATATATCACTCACACTAATCCCTTAATTACTTTGAGAATAATAAATTGACTATTTTAGTCTTGATTTTAATCCAATTTCTAAACACTGAATAAAGGTGAAATACTGAATAAAATTGACTTTAAAATTGACTTTAAGAGAACATGATTTTTTTTTTTTTTAAATTGACTTTATGAGAACATGAATTTTTTTTTTTCAAAACTCTCAAATTTTGAATTTTTCAGATTCATTTCAATTTTCAGATTTTGAATTCAATCATACAGTTTACAGTCTTATTTTCTGAAACAAAATGATCATATATATGTAAGCATGTGGACCTCGAATTGAAATTGCCAGTCTACCTTAATTCTCAATTCATGAATTTCATAATATGAATTTCAATTCTTAATTCTCAATTATATGAATTTCAATTCGCATAATTTTATTCTTAATTAAAAAAAAATTCCTTTTATTTACAAGCAAAAATTAAAATTTCCAATTCAACAAATATAGGTTGGTTTATTCACAATTCAAAATTCCAAACCCGAATTTCAAAAAATATAGAATAATTTCAACAAATTGAAAACCCTAAGTTAACCACAAGCATAATTTAAGCACAAGAATAATTTCAACAAATTGAAAACCCTAATTTCAACAAATTAAAAACCCTAATTCCAAACCCTAATTTCAGCAAATTGAAAACCCTAATTCCAAACCCTAATTTGGAATTTCTGCATAACACAATAATTACCAATTCAAAACCCTAATTACCAATTCAAACCCTAATTTCAGCATAACCCTAATTCCAAACCGTAATTACCAATTCAAAACCACACATTCACAATTTCTGCATAACAATAAATACATCAGATTCAAATGAGACTGAGAGAGATAGATGCCATACCACAGAGAGAGAGAGAGCAGAGACAGAATGAGAGCAGGGAGAGAGTCTGAGAGCAGAGGATGAGCGAGAGCGAGAGTGAGAATCTGAGAGCAGAGGGAGAGCTCGAGCAAGCAGAGGGGAACGCGAGAGCGAGAGTCTGAGAGGGAGGAGAAAAAAAACGTAAGTGTAAAAACGTGATTGCAAATGAGGGCGCTTGGGGTTTTATATAAATTGTAAAAGCGTGGTTTCAATCCACGCTTTCATTAATCAACAGTGAAAGCGTGATTCACAATCACGTTTTCTTCAGAAAATGAACATGCACAATGAAAGCGTGGTTCTAAACCACGCTTTCTTCATAAAACAAATTAAACGACATGCACAGTGAAAGCGTGGTTTGGAACCACATTTTTTTTAGAAAAAAAATTTATGTTAAAAGCGTGGTTTAGAACCACGCTTTCTTAATTAAAAGCGTGATTTCTAATAGCGCTTTCACTATTCATCAAATTTTCGGCCCCAAACAGTAAAAAGCGTGAATTGTAATAGCGCTTTAACCTAGTTTGAGAATTCTGTCCAAACTAGGCCTAATTCTAAAAATTAAAATGATAAATTGGACTTAATATGAGAAAAGCCTTTGGAACCTCCTCTCCAAAATCAACTCCTCTGTCAATAATTACTTGAAAAACTCCCTCCCCTTGAGAGAGACACGTGATCAAGAGATTCTAATCTCAGATCGTCGAAAATCACCCCGACTCACATATTATAGACTCTAAAATCAATAGAAGTTTGTTTAATATAGGACACATAAAAACTTAATTTTTTATATTTTTTTTAATCAATTCATTTATAAAGGAATCAATTTATTTATTAGACGTGACATTTTAAAAATATAAGATCACTTCTTTTTATTTTTATTTTTTTGGTACTATATTCGAATCATTAACATGTTTAGCCAACACATGGATTGGTTTAATTACACTTTTCGGAACTTTTGAGACAATCAGAAAAACAAAATACTTACTAACGAACTTGATATCTCCTCATAACAATAACATCCCATTCTGGATCACCTTTGCCATTGAGGACATCAACAAAAATTTGACAACCCATGAAATAGATATACATGATAACTGTTGGTTCTGAGACCATGGAATGGCATCCAAACAAGCCCTTGCTTCTCGCTAGCATTGAGTGTGCTACATATTTGAATATTAAACACTAAATATGAAGCAGTAAAAATTTGAGTATATACTACTTTTAATACTATATATTAAATTAAATTACCCAAGAAAAAAAAAAGAAGCTTTGATTACGCATTTGTTTACCAAAAAAAAAAAAAACTTGATTTACCTCTACCACTACCACCACACTGCTAGTCGTAAAAATTGATGATCCATCAATTGCCAAACCAAACAATGTTTAAATGAGTACACACGAACACACATGCTTAATAGACGCTATCACATGCTTCCATTACGCGTTGGTTCTTGCTACTTTGTTGCTTGCAGGTGCATCAACTCGGAAAATGAATTCAACAGTCTCATATTTTGCATAGTACACAAGAAGAAACGGATCAAATTGCCAATACTACTTACTACAGGGTTAAATAATGTTCACAATTCTATCTGGGCCAAGTACATTAACTAACACATGGAAAGTCACTTGAATAAGGAATCCTACAATTAAACAAAGCAAAAGGAAAACAAAACAGAACAAGCAAAACTAACATTACTCCAGCTTGGCATTTGACAGTTTCATCTTTTTAGCTTTCTCAGTGGAAGATCATAGTTTGTACTGGAAACAAGCGCGTTAACAACACTACCTGCAGGTTTAACTTCAAAGGTTTTCACCATTCACAATGAACCTAAAGTGAAGAAAAAAACTTTATAGTAGGACTCTGCAACTTCTTGTTTAGGCAGGCTGCCAATATCCCACCAGGCAAGCATCTGTAGAAAAAATATAACTCCCACACTAGTAAGCACTTTGCATTTCAATGATGGTCAGGATTATTTAGATAATTTGAATTCTTCGATGAAATTTTGAACTCGTAAAACCTAATTCTTTTTTTAATTATGTTGATTGAAAAATGTAAAAACTCCACACTGCAGGAGAAAATGAAATGTGACAGCACGGTATGTGTTAAACAAAGCATTCAAATCCAGCAACATGAACTTGTCCTCATTATTTAACTATATTCCGTTAATTATTCATGTGTATTCTATAGCAGCCAGAACACATTTGTTTTGACCTCCCTCTTATATCTTCATTGCCATCAAGTCAAATGAAATAAAGGATCTGTATCAGTGCAATAATTGACCTTTAACTACCTGTTGTCATCGTTCGTGCAGATTTGCTTTCCAAAGATGTATTTGTTTCTCACTATACCACTTTTATGGCCTCTCATCTATGTCAGGATCCTCATCTAAAGAAAATGTAGTTTCTTTTTCTTCATTATTATTATTATTATTTTGGTTAAAACTATGGAAGAATTATTGGTTCTAAACTGGAAGAAACTGTTGTTTCTTTGACCACCCAACATTTGCCATTTACGTTTTCTACGAAGATCCTCACTTTACAGAAGTTGATAATCACACAAGACTCCGGACTAATACTCCACCTCATCAATTCCTTTGCATTTTGTGGGTTACCCATTTCAACGTACTAATTATTACGAAAAAACAAAATAAAATCCTCTTCAACCACCTCTCCCTTATTGACAACTAACGAAAGATACCACAAGGTCTGAAAAAATACTTTCAAATACCCTCACAATTGTCAATTGACACCATATTTGTTACATTTTATATATTGGTTTTATCCCTATTTCCACTAAATTCCTCAGATTCTAAAGAGACAAATTACATATATACAATCAGTCCTCTAAGTTTTATCAACCAATGTTTACCTGCTTCTACAAAGAACCACACATGACAGTCATTCTAAATACTGCCTCATAAGGCCATAGACTCGTATAACAAATGGAAAAAAGAGAGGCTATGGAAGTTTATTGTGATTAAAGAATCACTTGCCTGTTGCAAATATTTAAAGGAACGTATAAAAGAACTGAATTAGTTTATTTACAAAATATAAATAAACAGAAAGTCACTCACTATCTTAGTATCTTCTGGTTGTCTGGGTTATTTTGAAACAAGCTCTCAATATAACACTGGAGGATCTAGGAGAGAACCCTCAACCTCCCATCCATTTTTTTCTTCCTCATCTCCTACTTTTTGCCACTTCTTAAAATAGTTAAACTCAGATAACAACCAGGACTTGTATCTGAAACAACTGAACTAGCTTGTATAGCTTTGGATTACTAATAATTTGTCTTGCAAAGGATGAAATATCAATTGGCAGAGGCTCATAAATGTCCAATGTCATTTGTTCAAATTGCTAGCAATTCACATAAAACGGAACTCAATGGCATGTTTAGCAGGTACGTAGCTCTAAATAAACATAACAATATACCTTTTAGTTATGAGCTGAATTCAGTGTCAAAACTGAGAGCATGACATTCAAGATTTCCCATGTTCAACTGCAAAATAGCCAAGAAAAGAGTTTAGGCATGCATATGCGATATCATCAAACAAAACCTTGCAATCACATTTTAGGCATGCCAAACACAAAATAAGAAGAGTATAAGAATAAATCCCTTGTTAGCTCAAAATTATAAGGGATTGAAGGACAGGAATTCTAAAAGCAAGATGACCATTTCAAAAAAATGATAAAATTTTAAGTCAGTAGCCCAAACCCAAAGTTCAAAAAAAATCCACTCCTTTTTTTAGTGTTGTATACAAGGAAACTCTGAAAAGGAAAATTACAATTATTTCATGCCAATACAAAAGAAACAAAACAAAAGCTCCCTTAATTTATGAGAGAAACAAAGCCTGAGTGTGCCAAAAAATTAAAAGAGAGAGAGAGAGAGAGGAAAAAGAAGAAGATCATGATACTCAAAAGGTTTTGCAAAGGGGAGAAAGAACAGTGAACAGGAAGAGAAAGTCATAAGATAACACCATTATTCTTTATGTTCCTTTCGTGATACTCAAGAGGTTTTGCAAAGGGGAGAAAGAACAGTGAATAGGAAGAGAAAGTCATAAGATAACACCATTATTCTTTATGTTCCTTTCTCTTTTTCTTTTTTGATACTTTCCTTGTAACAGTTTCTTTTGGCTGTAGTGGATAATAAGATTACTTCTGCATCCAACCAAACATGATTTACCTTTACCTGAGTCCCAACCCCTGCCATGGGCCGAGAAGATCCTATATTCATGGGTAGATGTCGTCTTCAAGACTAAAAACTCCCAAGGGATTTGAATGAAGTGGAACCGATTTCGAATCAATCGGTCAAATCACCCGACTGCCGAGAGATTCAGAAAAATGGAACGCGGCAAAACGTTCCATATCGCTGGACTATGAAAGCCCTCCAAAGCTATGATCTCTTGCCCCTTTTGCAGTTCAGCCCTTGATACCAACCAAGATAACACTTGAGTCAAAGCCAAGTCACCAAATCTATCTTCTTCTTATACCAAGATGAACCAACAAGTCCTCCGTCAAATGTCTTACAAATCATTTGCGCAACTCACAATAAGTATGTGCCTCTTTTTCATTTTGTAAGGAATTGTAAGAAACCTTGTTTAATAAGTATAAAGCACTTATCCTAAAACCCAAAATGTAAATTTTGTTTTTTTATGGTCTACAAAATAATTAACCCATTGAAGCTATTATCACTTTTGGTTTAATGGTTGAATGACTTGAAAGCCTATTATTATCTTTCAGAGGGGGAATGACCTCAAGCACTGGTTTCTTGCTTTGGAACTAAAGCTTCTTTTAAGTTGAGAAGTATACACACCCACAAAATCACATGTCTGCATTATGAGTTTCTCTAGTTTATAATTGCTTTTAAGTTTTTGTGCAGGCAGAGAAGATACAATAGCTTACCACTACAGCAATTCCTGTCTCACCAAATCTAGGAATGCATATAAGTCTTACCACCTGCCCTTCTGATCCTGCACCAAAGGATTACCATTAATATATTTTTCAGTAAAAAGTTAGAAGAAAATAGTACCACAGATGATAAGTCAGGGTTCATAGAAAAATACCCTTTATTAGGCGAGTCGCATATTTATCCTGATTACCAATAAAGTAAACGTGGGGGGCAGCTCTCAATGAAAAAAGGATCCCTATCAGTGAAGGGATAACACCCTGTAAAATACAGATAACATGATTAGTAGGTTAACCAGACAATACAAGTCATGCACAACTCCATGAGAATAATGTCCAACCATTCAAGTTTTCTAATTATCTTTTTTCAGTAAAGATAGTTTCTGCTATCTCCTCGTCACATTAACTTGCAACTAGTTCAGCATCTGTCCTTGGCCACACAAAATTTTCAAGCCAAACAACTCCGCAGGATTACGAAAACAAATTGCAAAAGAAAACAGTAGAACTTATAGTAGGATATATAACATCTACCAAGGGTGTTCGGTGCTGTTGGTGATATATGCCTCCATCTCAACGTCCGTTCCATAAATTCCAGTTTATCTTTTGCTTCGGAATATTTCTCAAGATCATCAATATTCTGACCCGATGTTCCGAGAAATCTGAAGATGAGAAAACCAGTGTTGCTATAATTTTTGACTCCTGAAAGTACAAAATTTTGAATAATATATCTTACCTGACGTTATCAAGCTCGAAAGAATGAGGATTAGGACAGGACCTAAAAGTGTTATAAGCTGATGACCCCGGGAAAAGGCATCTATGCAAAGGCTGAAAGACGAGGGATATAAAATGAAATCTATTTGCTGCACAATAAATACATCACTAAATGTACACTCATAGGTCATAAAAGAAACCTGCTGTGGTAAGGAGAAATTTGCTGGGTCATTAGGTCCTGGCATTATATCTAAAGCTACACCAGCTGCAATCTTCACGCAAATAAAAATTAGGAATCTTGACTTCTCACCAATATCAATTTTGCAATACACTAATCCAAGTACCTGAGTCAACAAGATATCCAGTTCTTTGATTGGCTCAGACAATTTAGACTGATCCTTTGAAGCCAAATTCTGCGAAAAAGAAAAAAGAAAAGAGTGTCACTAATGGACATGCTGCTGATTATTTTTGTTGAACAAAATGGTAACTCATTAAATTTAGGAGAATCAAAAACTCTAGTAGTTACAAAAGATGGTGAGTTTCTAATTCTTCTTGGATTCATAAATTAAATGATAGGTTGGTTTGGAGGCAGTGAGGATTAGTCGGGGTTTCATCCGGACACCCCAATGCCAATTAAAAAAAAAAGGTCAACAGATATCCAATGTGTGGAAAGTTCTTTGGGCAAACAAGGTTATTATTTTATTTTGTATTTAACAAGATTAAGGATATGGTGTTCAATAAAGGTAAATGAATATTAAAAAATCATAAACAAAAGGTATAAAAGGTTATCTAGGGAAGGTAGTTCGCCATCATAATATAAAACATGTGATCACATTTGGTAATGTTTTCTGTTTTATGTTTTGGAAAACATTAAAATAAAATGAAAATAAAATAAACTGATACGGAAAACTTGTTTGGTAAATTGTTTCCGAAAGCTGTTCTTGGAAATTTTTTTTGCATACACACAGTTTTTAGGAAACACTTTCAATTTTTTTTCACACAAAATGAAAATAATCGGTGCTTCCAAGTTTTTCATATTTTTGTTTCCAAAAAAATAAAAACAAAAATTTTGAAGCACACTACCAAACAGGGTAAGAAATGCAAGATTCTAGTAGTAGTAGGTAGGGGTGCACATGGATCGGTTTAGTTCAGGTTGATCTCCAACAAAGAACCTAACTGACCTACCTCAGTTCTCAAAAATCATAACCAAGAAGTGCACCCTAACTGAAAAAAACAAACAAACAAACAAACCAAGCCGATGAAGCTCGGTTTTATTCTTTGGTTTTAAACCATGGGTTAACATGTCACTCATAATTGAGCTGAGTGTTGGGCCTACAAAAAAATTTGACATACAAAGACATTATAATAAATAATTTATATAAATACATATATAGAATAGAAAAATAAGAAAACTGGCATGTGATTAGAGAAGCGCAATTTCGATGGCCTAAAGTTGTTATTGCCTCCCCAAGCGAAGGTATTGACAGTCAATCAACAGTTCCAACATTCAACTCAAATCATTGCCAGGCCTTGTAACATTCGCACACACTAGATAGAAGGTATGTAAAACCCTTTATGATAGAAGTTACCCAAATACATGAGATTATGTAGGAAAATTAAAGATGAGAGGAAAAGATCTGTGCGTTTCCTGGTGTGGAAAACGTGAGAGAGATCTCATTGCCTTATATAGACAATCAAATATCTATTCATGAAAAAACACACCTCTTGGTTAAGGTATGTTTCTCATTAGATAAAACTCTTGGCCAAAGAACCAATACCCAATAACGGTTAAGAAAACAAATAATAAATAAAAAAATAAAAACAAAAACAATTTAAAAATTGTAAATGCGGGACAAGCACATGTACTAAAAATACACTACTACGTGGAAGTTTTGAAACTTTCTATTCAAGTTCCAACAGGGCCAATCAACTATTCAAGTTCCAACAGGGCCAGTCAACAAGGCCTAATGAATTGACATTGCAACAATCAACAAGGCCTAATGAATTGACATTGCAACAATCAAGCTCATATTTATATGATGACATGCAAGAGAAACAATTTACTCCAAATTGATGTGCGATATGTGAATCATACAAAGATCTGTGAATCCAGAAAAGACATGTGAATCAAGCATATGAAGTCTCCTTTTCACTACATCTAAAACAGTAGCGAATGCATCATGTAATCTGGTGCAAGTAAAGCTTGTAGGTTTGTGTGGTAAAGGGATGCTTATGCTCAAAACTTCCAACTACAAAGTGCAAACGCAGACCACAAGAAAGGAAAATAGCAAAGGGGGAAAAAACTATGATTACCATTACAACATTTCTTTCTTAATTTTATAGATAAGAAAGGCTGCAAACATATTGGGCTTGTTTGGTTTGTATCTCAAGATACAATTTTTGAGAAAAATTTCCAAAATTTTGTTTGGTTCAAATTTTTTGAAATTTTTTTCCAAAATCACTCTCTCCTACACATCAATCAATCACTTTTTCTTTCTCCTCTCTCCTTCTCACTCACTTTTTCTCTCACACACATCTACTCAACTACAACAAAATATCAAATCATTCCAAATTCCCAAACTCCAAAGCTATTTTCAAAATATACAACTCTATGAAGCACGGACACGGACACGGACACGCAACACGACACGGACATGCAGACACGCAAATTTTCAAAAAATGAGGGACACACACTGGAGACACGCTTAATATATATAATTAATTTTATTTATTATATGTCATAAAATTATAAAAAAATCATTAAAATGTAATAAAATATACAAAATAATACTATTAAAATTATTAAAAAAATATATACTCAAATAATATAGGCACAGCCGAGAGAAAAAAAAAAAAAAAAAAAAAAAAAAAAAAACAGAGAGCGAGAGACGGATCACTCGAAGACAGAGAGGGATCACTCACTATAAAAGAAAAACATAACTCACTATATAAAAGAAAAGAAAAGAAAAACTAAAATCAAACAGAGAGGGTGAGAGTGAGAGTGAGAGAGAGAGAGAGAGAGAGAGACAACGACTGAGAAAAAGAAGAACAAAGAAGAAGAAGAAGAATGAAGAAGAGTAGCGTGTACCTTAACGAGCGACGACGAGACACGAGTGACGACCGACGAGGAGCGACGACCGACGAGGAGCGAAGACAAACGACGAGCGACAGGTCTCTCTTTCTCTCCCTTTCTCTTCTGTTCTCCCTTTCTATTCTGTTCGAATCGAATTAGGGCAGATATTGCTCTGTTTTTACTTATTTACAAATCGCCCCCAAAAAAGTTTTGTAAATTGTGAAATTACCCCCAAACGTATCCCAAAAGTGTATAACATGTCCGGAAGTAAAAAAATTTTAAAAAAATTAGGACACTCTCTGCTACATGTCGGACACGTGTCCACTGCGTGTCCAACGAGTGTCCATATCCGACACGTGTCTGACACTGGTACGGAACCCTCAGAGAGGTGTCCGTGCTTCATAGATACAACCAAACAAACCAAAAAAATTTCTAAACTCTCTCCTCAAATTTTTTTTTGAAAATTTATCTCAAAACACAAACTAAACACATCCATTCAATTCATGTAGAATTAGGGATGGCAATTTGAACTCGGCCCAACGGGGGACCCGATCCCCCGATCCCGATTATAATAGTTTTTCCCGGAAAATACCCCCGTGGGGACGGGAATGGTATTCAAAATTAAATCTCCGATCAGTTTTGGGCCGGAGACAGTGATCAATGTTCAAGCCTTGGCCCGTCCCCGTCCCCGGCCCCGAATTTCCCCCGAAGCAAAATTACCATTTTACCCCTCTATATATATATGAACCAACCCTTTTCACTCACACAAGCTGAACCTCACACTCACTCATCATCACCGCCTCTCATCTCTCTCTGTCTCTCTCTCTAAAACCTTCTGCCGATCTCCATCCTCCCACCGCCGATCTCCCTCCTCTCCCTCCTCCCATCACCGCCGAGATCTCAGTTCACTTTCCCCGACCTCAACTCCACCACAACTCCACTGTCTCTTTTTCTTCTCCAACGGCGGTGAGGCCAAGCTTGCCGAATCACCGCCACCATCACCGACCAAGCTTCGTCGATCCGGCAGTGACACCATCCGGCGGTGAGGCCAAGCTTCGCGAATCTCCGCCGCGACCCTCACCCTAGATCTAGAATATTCCCTCTCTCTCTCTCTCTCTCTCTCTCTCTCTCTCGATTTGTTATATATATATATTATATTTGAGCATCAGATCTCTTTGTTTCTCTCTATGTTGTTGATGATGAATAGATCCCTCTCTTTCTATGTTGTTGTTGTTGTTGACGATGATGATGAAGAAGAACAGATCTATTAGATCTGATTTTTATTTTATTTTTTTTACATTTGAGCTCATCAAATCTGGTAATGGATTGGATCTAACTTTTTTTTTGGCCGGGAAATTTTCGAGGTCGGGGAATCCCGATCCCGTTAGGGGGTGGGGGTGGATATAGGGTCCCCGTCGGGGATCGGGGCCGGGACAGGGGGAATTTTCACCGTCGGGGATCGGGGATGGGGGAGTGTGATCCCCAGCCCCACCCCGCCCCGTTGCCATTCCTATGTAGAATTACTCGTAAGTTTATATGCAAATATTTTCGAAATAATAAAGTCTTTAGCCTATAAACATGTGTAATCTCAATGATTCAAGAAAAGAGTTAATACTATGAGAATTTGAGATTATTTTTGTGTGTGATTGGCCTAACCCTTGTGAGGGTGAAGCACCTCTTCCTCTACTTCTTCTCTTTCTTCTTCTTTGCGTACATACCCAAGATACTATTCTCGGGTTGCCCATTAAAAGTACACTTTTCAGCCCCAAAAACCTAGCTAATCACCTACAAATCAACCCTAATCCCCTCTCCTACCTATTCGTCTTCAATTTAACCATTAATCCCTAAATTACTCATTGCTTGGGCCTTTAACTAGCCTCTATTTAAAAATCGAGCAACCTATCCTACATCACACTGTCAGAGGAGCTGGCAAAACTTACAACTCCATCTTCAAGACAATCGATTGCGATAAGAGCAGCAGTGTCGGCCTGGACAAGTTTGAGTCCAAGGTGAAGAAGTTCATGCTTGCAGTTGCCAACAAGTTTGGCTTGTCACCATTCGAATTGGACAACAACCAGAGCTTCCTCAAGCAAGGTGCTCATGGCCTCTACGAATTATTGATTACACCTGTTAGTCGGTGCAAAAAAGTGCAATGCTTGTTAAGTATAGTTGAACGATCTTGAGAGGGTACACCAATCCCACATTTTCTGGAAAACTATAACCTATTTACCTTATATACTCTTGTACTTTACTTGTGATAGCCACATGGAAGCTCAATTATTACCAAGAACTAAGAAGTAGTGATACAGACAGCGGACATAAACATGACAAGATATCAAATAGTAAGAAATCATTTTCCACATTCTATTCTATGTATCGGAAAGGAAATGAGAATAAAAAGTCTTAATATCTTTGTTTAAAAAACTCTACTCACAAACTAATTAGACTTTTTAGTCTTTAGAGCTCCTAAATTAAAAAGCCTAAAGGATGAAGATTTAATAGGTATAAATCCACATTGTTTTCATTTTAATCATTGGCTCCCAAGTTATTGTCTTCAAACATGCAGTTTAGTTTGTTTTATGATTCGTAAGTGTTCCCAAAGTGTCCAAAGCATTTCTTGGTTTTAAAATATGAAATAATAATAAGAAGAAAAAGTTTGGAAGCAAGCACAACACCTTTTTAAGGGTTCATGCTTCTTCGCATATAAAAGATCAACCTCACTTAGTGGTGGGCTTAGATCCCAGGAGAAGCAGCGGGATCTTTCATGTAAATAGGAGACTGGATCTTACATGTGGATCAGGGGAAATGGATCCAACATGTTGATCCTGGAGATTGTAAGCACATTTTGTGGTTAAGTGTGAGTGTCATCTTACCATGGTCCATCTATGTACCTACACTAGTTTACAAACTACCTTCTATATCTTTTGAACTCACATAATTGCCAAAGACAGATTGCACCTCAAAGAGATACCACTAACAAATTGAGAAAAATATTCTTGGAACAGCTAATTTGGAGAGGGCATGGAAAAAATAAAATGGGTTACCTGACCATTAAGGAGTCCAAGAGGAATTTCAACAGAATTCCCAGCAATTACTACTTGAACTATTTGAGCTGCAATACTTTGTTCCTGCTCAATTGAGAACTTTGTAAAGTAAGGAAGATAAGATGGAAAATCCCATATCAAGTAACCCAACTGTTTGAAAATAAAAGCATCAAGAAACAGCATGAACCGTTTCGTCTCCCAGATGCCCTGTAACGTGATCAACAAGAAGCTGGAACTGGAGAGGGTTAGAACCACTGTTCCCAACGCTCAAACCCGATACAAAAACAACATATTTGTCTTCTCCTGTTTGCAGTCAACACTAAAAGATTTCAGACAAAGCTTAAGGAACAGTCAGCAAAATGATCAAAATAACTTCCAAGGAAGACCATCAAAATGGTTGTTCCACAAACACAGTACCCAAACTTGGTTTAAATATTTGAGAAAAGATCAAACTACTTAAAGTTTAGTGCACGTTTCCTTCTCTATATCCTTTTAAGAAAAGTATATGTGTTGGATCTTTAGACCAAACTTTCAGAAGTATGGCACATTTAAACATAGGATAAAAGACCTACATACAGAGCATAATACAAAGGACAAAAAATCATTTTAAACTTGAGGAAAATAAGACAGACCAAATACAATAGGAAATGGCACAAAAATTTATGCAGACATAGCACCTCTTCTTTTATCAAGGGTTCTTAGCAGTTCATATGAACTACAAGTCAACTGAAAATTAATTAATTGATCTATATCTTCAATTTTTGGACTTCAAAATATATATATAATATATATTATATGTCGTTGTGCCTAGGTACACCGGCCCTAAGATTTACGGGGCCTTAGGTGATCTTCGAAAATGGGGCCCTTCTAAATATATTTTTTAATAAAAAGTTTATAGATAAAATAATAATTATCAATAATTTTTTAATGGTTAGTAACCACAAAAAGTTTCCTTACACTCATAATCATTAAAAAATTGTAAATTAAAATTTAGTTTCATATATTAAGATATGAAAAAATCATTACAAAGACTAAAAAAGGATAAAATATGGCCTTGTTGTTTTATAATTTAGCAATAATCAACACAAATAACATTATACACTATTATCTGATAACGAAATGATTATATTGTTGTAATATGATATTTGATAACACAATCATAATTCGTGTAAATAACAATCAATTAGCTATTCGACAGCAAAACACAAATTATTGAAACAAAATTTGGGCAAACAAAACCAAGAGAAAATTTAAATAAAAATTATTCAATTAAATTATGATAAAATGAGAGGGAAAAAAAATTAAGATAAAGTTATTTATTTTATTAAAATTTTACATATATATATATATATATAGAGAGAGAGAGAGAGAGAGAGAGAGAGAGAGAGAAAAAGTTTTATTTTGGGAAGGCGGTGGGTTGTTGACATGAGACTCTATTTGGAGTCATTATATAATATATATATATATTTCAATGAGTTTGGACGGAATAGATAAATTTTTAATTAAGCCTAACAATAATTATATATTAATTGGGCCCAACCAAGAGAATTTTTTTGGGGCCTCTTAAACTGGGCCTCAAGCAATAGAACAAGATTGAAACTATTTGAAGTTTTATATAGTACAAAATTAACAAATTTGGGGGCCTTTTTTTGGAGCAAAATTTGGAGGCCCAAGGCACAGATCTTACTGGCCTTCGCCCAGGGCCAGCCCTGGGTACAAGATGGCTTGTGGTTGATTTGGGTTTGAAGTTTAAAATGCATCTCCTTACAGCCAATGGTTATACCTCAATGTGAATTATAAATTTAATTTTAAAATTCAATCTTACAGTTTTGCTTTGATCACATTTTGAAATTCTAAAGCAACAAAACATAGTATTAAATGAAGGATAGGTGGTACATAAGGATTAAGGTGGACAAAAAGTCCACCAAAAAAAGAAAGAATGTAAGAAAAATTACAAGTCACACAGTACACCAAAATCAAAATCTGCAAGCTTTTTGTTCTATGCAAATAATTGTCCCATGGATCATTTTTATTTTACGACTTCCTGAAAATTTTGACTCATATTTCCACTAAGTCCATGTGGTGAAGATCATGGAAAGAAGAAAAAAAGCAAATCTGAAATTTCACATAAAGTACATTTAGGGCATCAAGAATTAAAGATTTAGAATAATTTTGAGTCTTCATGTCATTATAGTATGTTTTAGTAATTAAGGGTATAATGGTAATTCCAACAATTGTCACCCATGGGTTTTATTTGGGTCGAAGTAGAATTGGAAATCATAGTTGGTCTAGAATATTAGTAGTTACTAAATATTTTTAGTTTCTAAATTTGAGAAATAGTCCTTATAGAATTAAGAGACTCTTTAGCCTATAAATATATGTGTAATCTTAATGATTAAATAGCAGAATTAATATTATAAAAATTTGAGATTGTGTTTGTGTGATTGGCCTATCCCTTGCGAGAGTGAAGCACTTCTCTCTCTCTTTCTTTGTCTTCTTCTTCTTCTTCTTCTTCTTCTTCTTCTTCTTCTATCCAGCAAGGATACTGTTCACGTCACTGTGCTTAGAACAAGCACCCAACTGCCTCTAAACACTTGTGTTTTCATTCCCAAAACCCTATCTTTTTATAAACCTTTAAACTCCTATTTTTTTAAATACTTTTGCAGCCACAATATCCCACCAAATCCAGCCCCACAAGTCTACTGTTGTTGTTGCCAATATACTTAACCCGGGCTCATTACTTGTAAGAAAGTAATCTCTACTCGTCCTACATCATCATGAAATCTGATTCTGTAATCATCAACAATCCTATAAATCTTTCTCAGCAACTAAAGTTTTAATCGCAGTAGAAAGCAAATACAGCCATCTCCAGGACATATTCAACAAACTATCAGCTCCTGGCACATGGGCAACTGCAAATACCTGATTTAAGTGGCAGCGCATTTTGGTTTGGTAAGCCAGCTTCTAGGATATCTTCAACCCAAAAATCACCAGCACCAGTTTCTTTCCCATGCAATGCAACCACTAGCCCTATCAAATGCATCATGTCAGTAAAAGAACATACATACTTGAAGCAGATGGTGTTTTACAAGTTTTGAATAAATCAGCAAGCATCTTATTACAACCAGGATATTGCCATTGGTAGTATGGCTTACTTGCCCATTGAAAAGAAACATAAAATATGTTATGTTTGTTAAATTATGTCCACCTAATGTATTTCGAAAACTCTATTCATGCATAAAATTCATATAAAACACTCAACAAGAATGATGTGCCAATGCCATTCTTGTAAATAAATTCATCTTCATTGATGTTTTGTTTCAAAAGGAAAGGTCCACAATGAGTCACATCATTATGCGTGAATTTTCTATTTGTATATCATTACTCAAATGTATTTTTATAACAATTATACATAATTTTCATTTCAACAGTTGACAAGCTTTCAAGAGGAAAGCGGAGTGAGAAAGTCCGCACAAAAATGGGCTTGTAACTTACAAGGTCAGCCTAAACATGACTAAGACACAACAGGAACCTGAAGCTCAAGCACTTGATTGCTACACCAAGAAAAAATTCCTATTTCAGAAGCTCAAGAAAATTACCATTCCATCCCAGGAGAATTTTCCAATTTTATTATGATAAGCAGTTCATTATACAGACCTGTTACATACACAGAAGGTAATAGCACATTCCCACGAAGTTTAACTCTTCCACTTTCATCTTCCAAAACCAAATGATCATCTGGGTGTATAAAATTATGAGGTTTTACAAGTGGACCAGCAGATTTCTGCATATTACCGATAAATTATAAAAACTTTATCATCTGTACCACAATCTCAACCTCAATATCTGAAAAGTAAACGGGGAAAATCAAACACAGGAAAAAAAGGACCTATATTGACAATAAATACCTCCTTAGAGTACTCATCAAGAATAGAAGGTTTGAGCTTCATGTGCTTGTAGAGGGTTCCAACAATTATGCATTCCTTACCTTCTTCCAGTCCCAAAACTGTACAGACTGAGAAAACAATGCTCACTTTATCAGTTTAAGCCAAACCATGAAACTCAAAACTTTATCAACTAAAACATCTAATACTAGTGTAATAGTGAATGCATATTTTCCAATACATGTCATTCAAATCAAAAGCATAACTATTCATCAAAGTAAGAGTCAAAACAACCAACAAAAAGGAGCCAAACGACAAGTTGCAATTCATACCTAAAAAGCATGGACACTTTGACGAAGGTGGCATGTTGAGTCAAACACCTACATTGGTCGGACACTTGTCCACATGAGTCAACCACGTGTCCAAACATGTTCTTTTTGTCAAACTTGGAAACACAGACACGTCTAAGAAGATGGTGTGCCCACGTTGAACAAGGTGTTGGACCCTGACACATGTTGAACACTTCCAGACATGTGTTAGACACATGTCCAAACGTGTCCTATCTTTATTATTATATACATATGCTTCAAAAACTTAGGGAACACACGTACCTATCGCTTAGACATGCATGCAATATATTCCAAATATGAAGAAAACAAATTGGGATCCAATTATTTATAAATTAAAAAAAAAAACAATGTAGAAGTATAGCTATTGATCCCTCTTCCTTTAGATTTTAGGAATTATTCTTATGTTGCATATTTTTTATTAGGCCTTATGGTTGTGAACCACAAGTATACCATTGCCGAAGGTTCTCAACATTGTCCTGTGTTGGGGGTGTAAGATATCGAGTCCTGGAGCACTTAGACCATTACCAGAATAGGCATGATAGTTAGGCGTATGCCATGTACACGAAGCCTTTGGCCGGCCCCACCTTAGAGTAGTGGTTGGGTCAAGGTGCTCCACTTAATCCCTATCTTTGGGCTTTTACTATTCACTTCTTATGTGAACAAATGCGTCCAAAGGAGCTCAAGTTGATACAAGATGACCTCTTTGCCACCGAGAAGGTCAAGGACTTTCTCGAACGGTCAATCGTACAGTTGTGTCTTGCATTTTTTGAATTTCGACTTGACGCCATATGAGTATCATGTTGCATGTCCGTTGTTTGCACTTCTTAGAATAATACCCAATAGGTAATGACAAGAATACCCATGACAATCCTATTCTTATGAAAATCCAACCACCCATATACTTCCAAAAACAATGTCAATTGCGTAGTCAACAAAATTATATAACCCACAAAAAACTATTGTCTAATACCTCTAAATTATCAGCTAAAACATAGGCAATGCAACCTTAATGCTTAAACTTCTAAAACGTTGTAGAGTTAGAATTTAACACAAGGAACACGAACAGGTCTAAACTTAAAAGCACAAAACTAGTGACAAGCCAAAAAATAAATAAACAAATAAATAAATGAAATATTTTAATTACCCACAATATTAAGTAAAAAATAAATCTAAATGAACGGAAATTTAAGACAACCCAAAGTCTCAAATCCTTGTTAGTCAAATACACAGTAAAATTCCAAGTTCACTTCCATATCAACTCCAAAAAAACAATGGTACCAAAAAAAAATGAACTCCAACACCCGGACGAATTCCCCGTAAATCCAAACCACACCTAAACCTCAAAATTAGGGTATTTACTGAAAAATTATGTTATAAATCAAAACCCAACATACAAATTGAACTGTAATATCACAAATAGTGGCAAATGCATTAAATATACAAACTTGGAGGAGATAGCGAACAATACAAAAATGGCAGTTACCAGGCAAGTGGGGCTTCCAATTGGGAACGAGAGAGTAAAGGAGAGTTCTCATCAAGTGGAGCCGAGCAAAGTATATCTGGCTGTACTGCTGACCCCTGTACATTTCCTTTTGTATCTCAAAGTTCTCATCCTCGAATGGACACAATGGAAAATAAAATAAAATTTGTCAGAAAAAATCTTGAAAATCTATAAAACAAAGCAAATAAAAAGAGAAGATCAAACGAAGTTGTAAAAGAGAATTTGAAAATATTTCTTTTTGTCTGTACCATGGATTGATAGATAGATTGTTTTCTTTGGATGTTGCTCTCTGTGTCGACTTCCATGGCTGGAAACCCTGAAACTGCAACTGTTGCCTATTATAATCTGGGTTTTATAAGGCTTGTCTTTTTCGTAGTACTAGTGAAGGAACAATTTGCATTGCATGATAACGCGTTCCTGTAGTTTAAGGTAATGCATAGTTGTCATTACGTGTGCTACTGCGCACAAGAGACTAATTGAAACAAAGAACATAAAACAGAAGCATTGATCCAGCATTCATTTTCTAATAAATTAAAAGGTACCCTTCAATCTAAGTAGGTAATTAGTACAAAGAGATACAAATAAAAGCCTAAAATTAGACATGAACCTATTAAACATCATTATTTCATGCACACAAAAAGTTATTACATCCCTAAAATGAATGAATGGTATGTACATAAACCAAAATGAAAAAATCGTATAATAAAAGTAATTACATCAAAATAATCATTGTGGAAAAACAACATTAAGAATATGAAATTAAAACGGAGCACTAATATTGACCCTTACTCCAATGACTATAAAATAACCTCTAATTGTAAATTATTTTAACCTTAAAACACTGAAAACACTGAAGAATATGCCACTCTGTGCTCTGTATGTTGGCAAGTGTAGATGAAAAAGGGACAACTTTTTGCTCCATAGGTAGGCATAGATTAAAAGAAGACAATTGGTAATTAATAAAACACTAAACTCTAGTAATTATTTTTTCCCAAAGATTGAGATTGCTAATGAAAATTAAGGACTAGAAATGAACTTGATTAGTCAATATTATTGGCCATTTTGCCTGCAAGTATTACATTTAGTCAATATTACTGGATATTTAGTCTAAGTAGCAACCATTTATTGGTCCTTAATAGATTTGGGGTATCCTCTGGTTCCTTCATAGCTTCTTCCATTCCCCTCCCTTGTCATTGCAGCCTTATCTGTCAGGGGCAAACTTGGAAAAACTATTCCTAAACAAAAACAAAGGCAGCTCCATGGAAGATGGGAAAGTAGTAGTACTTGGGAGACTAATTAATCTCTCCTAACAGAAGAGAATAAATGGATCAAAAATGGCAGTTTCACATGGTAGCTCCAGTCTTCCAAGTTCAAACCTCCAACACCAGGGCCGGCACTGAGATTTAGGGGCCCCTCTTACATTTAGAAAAAAACGAAAAATAAAAAATAAAAAAGAAGTTGATGGATAAAGTAACAACAATATTTTTATTTGTTAGCGGCCACAAAAAGTTTACTTGCACATATAATCATTAAAATTATATACTAAAATTTACTTTTTGCTCATAATTAAAATTATAAATCATCTGTTTGTTTCTTGGTACCAAAAGAATTTATCAAGCACTCATGATTGAGATTGAATAAATTTTTTTCTGCTTTTTGCTTCTTTTTTTTTCTTTTTTCACATCAGGCAATATGCTTCCTAGGAGGCATGACTATATAATAAAAAATCCACACAAATTCACTAACATCAGCAAATAATATGTTTTCAGAAATTAGAGCACAACAAAAATTATAGATTTCAATTAAAGCACATAAATCAGAGACTTGTCTAATTCAACCAAAAAATCAAAACACCCAATCACATCACTCTCTACTTTTCTGCACATTTTTTTGTAAAAAATAAAAAATCTAATTAAAATAGTTAATTCCCAAACCAGCCTAGCTTCTCTTCTTATTTTCTTTTTCTATCTGTTCTTTCTTATTTTTCTTTAATAAAAACAACAAAAACAAGAATTTAAATTATTTGTTTGCACTTTATTAATCATTTTCTAAACAAACTGTGTGAACTGAATAGTACATTCACATGAACTAAATTGAAAATGTAGGCACACAAATCATGGCAAAGAAAATTAGTGAAGTGAACAAAAACTAGGGGCCAAAGAAATTAGGGCAACAACTTCTTCCATTAAAATGTGACATATATATATATATATAGAGAGAGAGAGAGAGAGAGAGAAAGAGAGAGAGAGAGACATAGACAGATAGAGAGGAAGGAGTCACTCACTGCTGGGTTGTTCTTGTGTTTGCCGAATCGCCGATGCTGTTCTTACTGTCGCCAGACCCAGACCCGGACCCGGAAAGTTGGTTGGTTCCCTTTTGTGCTGTATAGGACGAGTTCCGGGGTTCTCTCTTTCTTTGTCCGAAGGCTGATGAATTCAATTGAATTTTATTTATTCATTTTTTATTTTTGGGCATTTACCCTCTTAATTTATTAATTTATATTTAATAAAAAAAAATTTGACATTTCACGCTCATTAAATTTTTAATAATTGAAATTATTTTTAGAATAATAATTGTTCATTATTTTTTATTATTTATAAATAAATATTATAATTTGACATTTATTTTGATTTTTTAAATTTAAAACATCACTAATTTAATGGACTTGAACGGGAGGCGAGGAGCCACATGCGTACAACCGAGAACATCCTCCCGAAAATCTTTTCATTTGCTGCCAGAATCTACTCTGTTTGCAGTCAGAAATTATTCTGTTTTGGCCTCAGATTCTACTCTATTCTACCACAAAAATGCTACTGCCTGTACAAAAATGGGTAGTCGGCCATACAGAATAGTGGCCGGCCAGCCACTGTTTTTGGGAAATGCCTTGTTGCCACAGAGTTGAAATAGAGCAAAAACAAAGTGTTTCCAAGAGATATTTATCCTCTCTGCCCTTCCCTATCACGAAGATGATCAAGGAAAGAGTCGATTCGATTCACAAACCATCAATTGTCGCAAATTTGTTGCATGATGATCTTAGAACCGATAGGACAAAAGCTCAATAAAATGAAACGAAAGACAATACCTCATCTCTATCATGGAATTACCTCAAGGGAAGGGGTAAACATTGCTTCATGAATCATTTAAATATCACAAAAAAGTATGCAATGATTCAAGACGCAATGGGTTCAATATAACGTTCAATTGAACCTAACCCAGTTTTGTTCTCTTTTTACCTCTTTTATTAGCCTTTTTTACATTACATTTCCTTTTCTTATCTTTTCTTCATTTTTGTCCAAGGGTGATGATTACGTCCACTAAGTCCAAACGCAATAAAGAATAGCAAGCACGACTTAACTCGAGAAATGAGCTTGTCAAGTCCTTTTCTACGGGGGAAATTACAAAGGAAGAATCAAACTCATTTACAAGTGATAATGAATTCTAAGTCAAACCCACAATGAGAGATAATGACTATCAAACCCAAAATGAGCGATAATGACTCCAAATCCAAACTTGATAATAAGCTATACTGATACTTTCCATTGTGATTTCCAAGGGTCTGATTAGAAAGTTACTCCTTTAGAAGTAATGCACCGGCGATAAAGAGAAGTATCAAACGAGAGATTACGCTTAGCATAAGAGAGATGTAATGCCCTGGTAATGAACCTCTGAAGAGATTAAACAATTTAGCATAAAGGGTCTCTTTCTCATGCCTTGAGTGGTAATCTTTTGTTTGATTCAACTCTTTAATCAAAAGAAACAAAGAATGGAGGGAGGTTGCAAAGATAGAATGATGATTACAATGGTGTGAATATGTATATAAAAGCCATAAAAATGAAAGAAAAGACTATCAACTCAAATGGATTGGAAGCTATGGTCTATACACCAATCCATGAGGATTTACAACAACCCAAGGATAATATTCAAAGCATAAATTAAATAAACACTTAAAATAGTCCCTAAATAGCACAAAATGGTGCTGAAAATCAATTTAAAAAAGATAGAAAATATTAACCAAAAAGGAAGAGGACAAGCTTAGTAAGGAAGCCTAAGGAATGGTGGCCAACCCCTCCACTTTTTGTAACTTTAAATCACATATTTAACCTTTAAATAACTTTGAAATCAGTATGAAAATGTAAAGAAAAGAGAGAGAAACAGATGGTAAAAGAGCTCAAAGTATAACTCTTGAAAGAGAGGAAAAACTTCTTAATTAACAAACCTCAAACCAAGCACTCTCAAGGAGCTGAAGTTAGATTCAAGAACCTCAGCGAAAGCTTCAAGTTTAAGCTTAGAAGTTGTATGTATAGTGTATATATATTGCAAGAGAAGAGGGAAGTGTGTTAGACAAGTTTTGGTTCTTAGGGAAATTTTCTAACCCCAAACCATGAATGGGGGGGCCTTGTATTTATAGAAAAACATTATCTCATGTCGGAAATATCTGTAATGAGACAACTGGTGCAAGGCATGCACATGAGGACAACTGGCTGTCTCAAAATATCTGTTATCGCTGAACATGGCCTATTGGTCAATTAATTGCATGGTCTGCTCATTAATTGGCAGGCCAGCCAATTATTTTGGCCCCGTTGTTCACTGTGTGGTCAGGCTAAAAACAGGGTTTTGGTCCTAATAGGATGGAAGGCTTGGGTTTGAAGCTCGAAACCGAATTCTTTTACTAAAGATTTGAACAATTTACATAATGTAACTTTCATCATCGAGTGTTCAGATTGAAGCGTCCAAGTCTTAGGGGCAGTCAAAATGGGGTGTCTATAGTTGCCCCTCTTTGACGGAGCTCGAAGTCATGAAATGATGTGAGTGAATGTCAAAGTCCGAAGATGACCTTTTTGACAAGGCCGTAAGACTTGTGCAAACAAACAAAATGCAGATACAGTTAGTAGAACTCGAAAGTTGCCTACGTATCCCTTTGTAAGGAATCAAACTAGCGTACTTCAGGGGTAGGATGCAAATGATATTCAATGCAATGCAATAATCAAATCACAAGCAGTGCCTACCACACAAATATCATAAAGGAATGGAGATGTAAATCAAACTATGTTTAACACAGAAAATGTCCCGACACCCTTAAACCATAATTCTTGTGGAATAGGTGCGTACACATGTAGAACTATGCCTTTAGTAGAAAAAGTACAAGTAATTGGGTGGTATGATATAAGTAAGGAATGATCTGCTAGGAGAAAAGATAATGATCCTAAATGCTGAATGCAACATGACAAACAATGGATGCAATAGATGAAATGGATAGGGGGCGTAGACCGAACTACGTTTTACCTAGAAAAAGCATGGACACAAACCAAACCACATCTAACATAGAAAAGATGCCGACACCCTTAAATCACAATTCTTACAGAATAGGTGCGTACACATGCAGAGCTATGCTTTAATGCGGGAAAGGTATGAGCACATACCAAACTAAGTTTAACATAGAAAGGATGCAGGCAATGAAAATGTATAATGTAATGAATAATGTAGCTAGGTACATGCGATAGATGCTATATGTAATGTGATAAGGGTAATAGATGATAAATATGATGTAGCAGCGAGGAAGTGGTGCCTTAGAAAGGGCAATCGACGATGACTCACCTTATGTTGCTGGGGATCTTCCAATTTTTCTTGGTTTTAAGACTTCTTCCTTTTTCTCCTTGGCTATGTTTGCAACTTTCCCTCTTCTGCAACAGGGTGACAAACTAGGTTGGTTTCGTATCTAGAATTGAGGCACATACAAGCTACCTCAACCTATGGGGCTGCCATACAGATTTCAAACCGACGATACACCCCTGGGTATTTAAACCAGAGTTTAGTCTCGGAAATTCCGAACCTTTGTGTTATAGGCCTCGGCCATTCAACTGTAGTTTCTATCGTCTCAATTGGTCTCTTAGGAATTCATTACAAACATATTTAGGTGGCTATACCAGACTGCCTGAAGTCGTTCAGGCGTGAAAAACACCAAAGGAATTGCACCTTTAGAGGATTTAAGGTCTCCTAGACCCAGTGAGTGCACAAGACAGTGCAGGTGAAGCACACAAAACAGTGCGAGTGAGGTGGGCACACAAAACAATGTGAGTGAAGGGCGCATAAAACAGTGCGATAAGGGTGCATAAAACAATACGATGCAAGTGAATGCACAAAGCAGTGCTATGCAGGTTGAATGTACAAAAATAATGCGATGCAAGTTGAATGTACAAAACAGTGCTATGTGGGTGCACAAAACAGTGCTATGGGG
Source organism: Camellia granthamiana (assembly GCA_036172215.1). Taxonomy (NCBI): domain Eukaryota; kingdom Viridiplantae; phylum Streptophyta; class Magnoliopsida; order Ericales; family Theaceae; genus Camellia; species Camellia granthamiana. Next base: position 71,344 of record JAXFYN010000456.1, read on the forward strand.
GGTGCACAAAACAGTGCTATGCAAGGTACACAAGACAGCGTGATATAGGTGAATGCACAAGACAGTACTGTGTAGGTGCACAAGACAATGTGATGTAGATGCACGCACAAAACAGTGCTGTGTGGGTACAGAAGACAGTGCTATACTGGATGAATGCACAAAATAGTGAAATGGGGGTGCACAAGACAGTGCGATGTAGGTGCACAAAATAGTGCGATGTGAATGAATGCACAAAACAATGTTATGTGGGTGCACAAGAGAGTGCGATACAGGTTGAATGCACAAAACAGTGCGGTGTAGAGTGAATGCACAAGACAGTGTTGTGTAGAGTGAATGCACAAAACAGTGCGATGTAAGTGACAAAACAGTGCATCATGTATCTTTATAGAATGAGTGTAGGGAATCTTGCCACAATTTATTGAAATGTAATTAAAAAACACTACGGAAGGTAATTCAATGAAACTTTGTTTTTACAAATACAGATAAAATCAAGAACAGGAATAAACCAACCATACATTTCAAATCAACCAGAGTGTATGAGCATGCATGCATGCATAATCCAAAGCACACGTATTAATTAGAGGGAAAATGACAATCCTAAGGCCCCGTTTGTTTTCAGAGGTAGAATGGAGGAGATTCATAGTGAGGGGATTAAGTAAAATTGTATTTGTTTTGATGATAGTTGTTAGTGTAGGAATTGTTAAATTATTTTTATATAAAATAATAAAACAAATAAACAAATATAAAAAATTAAACATTAATATTTTTTAAAAAATTCCCAATATAAAAAAAAATAAAAAAATTTCTAATCCCCTCACTATTTTTCTAATACCATCTCCACCTCCTCCATCTCAATCCCCCTTCCAGCCTCCATCTATATCACCTCCTCCATCCTAATCCCCTCCCCAACTCTACAAACAAACACAACACTAAATAACTTCACCTCCATCATAATCCCCTCCCATCTATTTAACCCCAAAACAAACGGGGCCTAAGAGAGTTTTGAAATGGTTGGAGACAACTCTCGAAAGCTTAAACATATCAGAATCATTATGGAGGTGAGCTATCCTAACCTAGGGGAAAGTGTCCAACAAATGGCTTTGAGCGGACTAAGAGAAAGGTTGGGTTCATGCCCCTTGTTTAATTGATGGTCTGATCAGATGCATTGAAAATTACCTTTAGTGTCCAGTCACTGGCCACCCTTTTTAACATTATGCAGGCACGTGTGATGGGAATCATCAGATCCTGGAACAGTTGCCAACCAATTCGACTTATGCTTCTCTTCTGCTCCGACGTGTTGAGAATTTACTCCAGTCTCCTCCAAAGTAGTGATGGATTTCTCACATATACTTTGCAATGATCATGAACGTGATGGCCTTTATATGGGCACTTTCAATTTGTTTATGAATTCCACACAAGGACTTGTTTTTGAGTTTGGAGTAAACATTCGTGTATGGAATTTTGACCCTGCCACTCTGTTGAACTCGAGTGACATACTCCCTAGGGTGACTCAATGAAGAGCGCTTTTGAGTGACAGACATGCTATGGTGACTCGATGAAGAGCACAGACCAAGACAAACACTAGACATGGCACCATAGAACTCACAACTGACCCAAAAGCAGAAAAAGACTCAAAGTGACTGATCATTCATAGTGCCCCTAGTATTACTTAGGCGTCCTTTAAAACTCAATTTCGCAAAACCCGAGTTTTGATTCCTTTTTTGCTCAAGTTAGAGATTCTACTAATAAGTTTAAGTATTGAAAATTTCTTCACTTGTTGACTCAAGCGAGTTCTTTCTTATCCAACGCAAGTATGTGATATGCATAACAGTCGGTATAGCTCATAGATTGATGCAAAGCTGACGACGGGAATTGGGCAAGATGATTGGGTTGAGATGAATAAGATGGATATGGTTGAGACCGAACTTCGGAATGAAGTTACCTACGTATCTCAAGAATGGAAATCAGGTCAACGTAGTTCATGGCTGAGGTTCACTCGGGTGTTGACAATATCCTTTGGTGCTCTAACTTTTGCCAAAGTCGCCTTTTCGAGTTTTCAACCTTACGAGCTCTATTTGTTTGATTACTCATTTTTCATGCTCTAACTTTTTCCTAGGTCACCTTTTCAAGCTTTCGGCCTAGCAAGCCTCTCGAAGATAACGTTACAACACTTGTGGTGAATTTAATCAATAGTCATCCTTGCCCTAATACTGAAACTGGTTTCCCCTTGATTTGAGCTTGGTTCTCCATTCCCTTGGTGAAAATCCAAAAACCCGCGTGATTAGGTGCCGAGTTAGTAAAGGTAAAAATGGCAATTAGTAGTGTTTGTATAGCCTACTTACAGACACGTATCTAGAGATTCTCAGAGTTGTATCCACTGCCCTGTTTCTATTGTAAATGAAATGATTTCATGAATTGTGATATAATCTGGCATTGCATGGTTTTAGAAAGAGATATAAAACGTTTTGATATGAGCATTGCATAAGCATTCACCTTATAGCTTTGTTAAGATTCATACACTGTGTTAGAGTATCTCTACTGGGCTTTAGTTCACCCTATGTGGAAAACCATTTTCAGGTGCTAAGGATATGTTTCCGCCAAGGTTGAAGCTTGGAAGAACTTAGAGCCAAGAACTTTTTTTTTTTTTTTTTGTTATTGTTGTAATTATTTCTGTACAAGCCCAGGGCTTAAACTGTATTGAGTTAAAACTTACTTTTGTTATAACCAAGTATCATCTTAGAAAGTTGTAGCCACTAGGGCATCTATATATATACCTGTTTAACTTTTATTTCATATCATTAACTTGTGGTACATGCTATAGATTTAGGGTTAGGGCTTATGAATGTATAATTGCGTGTGTTACCTTTTGGTATAATGAGATCATATGAATGGAATGATATTATATTCAGAACTGTGTTGTTATTTAATTAATATCGTGGGATGAATTATGGTTATTTTTTTCGGGGCGTTACATTTGTAATGGAAATTTTCCATTCCATTATCTAACGATGAGTATAATAATCTTTTCTAATTTAAATTAATTATGAATTTGTATTCCTATTTTATAATCATTAGGTGTGTAATGAAAATCCTCCATTATATATATAGAATGGAGAAGATCATAAAATCTATTGTAAAGCCATTTAAAATCTAAAACTTCTCATTTGAGATATCTTTTCCTAAACGATTTTAATCAACTGGCTTCATTATAGATTATCAAAATATTTATAAAAGAAAAAATAAATTAATGGAGACCCCAATTTTTTTCAACTTACAATTTTAAAATTTATTCAATGAATTTCAAATTGACAATATATTGTTGCTTGACAATTATAACTCCATATACTTGCAAAGTTTTTCTCATACTTGTAAAAGTGATATTCCCACATCATTTCTATTCAATTCTACATGAAAATAATGTATGAATATTATTTTTTTTATTCTTTTCACTTTTAAAATTTACTCTATAATTGATTTTTTATTAAGATTTTTGTTGTAGAAATATTTTTAGTATTAATCAAACATTGGAAAAGGAAAACAAAAACAACAACAAAAACAAAAATTTGGTTTTGGACAAAATCTTTTACATGAAAAATATTTTACGACGAAACAAACGTAGCATTAATCAATTTTGATTTGGCAATTTGCCAACCAATATTATTTTACAATATAACCAAATAACATGATAAGACGCAATCAATTTTTAAGTAATATTACTCTAACTAAAAAATTAGACCTACATATTTAAGGTAGCTTTTTCTATCATGAATTTTCTAATTATTAATCAGTCATCTCATTTATCTATAATTGAATGTCACGCTCCTAAAATAATACAATGAATATGATCCAAAAGCATATATAAATAACATGTATCGAAATATATTGTTCTTTCATTACATAGAATTAATGATACAAAAGAGTGTAGCACAATAAATGGCCTATGGGCTTATACCTTTCCAAGTCATGGCTTGGTTACACAAAAATGAGTTTCGCTCAATACATTTAAGCCCTTGGCTTTACAAAAGAAATAATCAAAAGTAAAGAAACTCTTGGTTCCAAAAGTCCCTCCGAGCTATTGCCTTGGCGGAAGCATATCACCAACACCTAAAAATATTATTCCCAAATAGGGTGAGCCACAACCCAGCAGAAATCATCTAACACAGTATATGAAATTTAGGGGTTGTTTGGGATGACCTAAATAAGTGCACTTTTTGTCTTCTTGCGAAAAGATGTGCAGAAAAGTAGAGAGGTGATATGATGAAAAAAAGATAAAAAGTGTGTACTTATTTTGGGTAGCCAAACTTGGCCTTAACAAAAGTATAAGTACAATATGCACATACAATGTCTGTGATAAAATGTCTGTGATAAAATGTCCATAAATTCTTATACTCAAATTGCAAATCATAGTCCAGTTTCCTCAAATTCATTTCCAATTCATTTATTTTTCTCAATTCATGAGTCAAATTCATCATTTTTTGACAACCAAATTGAGACTGTAACTCCATAGTTTTCCAATCATACAAAACATACACAAACACTTCAAACTGTTATTTTACGGATATTTCGTCCGTGGGATCGACACCCATTTATAAATTTCAATTTGCCATTTTACGGATATTTCGTCCACGGGATCGGCACACATGTATAAATTTCAAGATTTTTACCCAGGACACTCCGGCCAACTTAATCATAATGGAATTCATCCCCTTTCTCATCCCAAACAATCATACATATACAATGTATTTAAACACATAATCACACATGGAGTACATCCCCTTTCTCCTCCCAAATAATCATATATATACAATGTATTTACAATATGACCATATACAATGATAGCCAACCATGAATTAGTTTTAATTCACTTAATCCTCATACAATTTCTACAACATTCATAGCTATCCTCCACTAATAACCCAATACAAATATTTATAAACAGATATATATTCTCAAGGGAGATAATTTATTCAGAATTTCCAAAGATATGAGATAATACACATCCAATTCCTTCATTTACATCCATAATCATTCAATTTCACATTTTCAATGAAAATTTCAATTATTTATACACAATAATAATTAAATCCAATTTGGGCAAAATCCCTCTTTTTTCAAATATCGACCTAAGTATCAAAATTAACTATTTTGACACAACATGACCTCATATTCAAACCCCTCCTCATTTATTTCACATTCACCAAAAACCCCTCTTTTTATCTCACACCCAAACCCTAGGTTTGCTTAAAACTTTCCCAAATCACACCATCGTTACACAAATGACAAATATCTAAGCTAAATAACATATGAAGGTGTAGAAAAATCCATACCTCAAGTTAGAAGACCAAGCAAAGCAAAGGTGGAACTCCAAGTATGCTCAAATCCCACTTTGTTTGGATCAAAATGAAGATCTAGAGATGCTTTACCCTTTTCTCAAAGGCACTAGGGTGAAGAGATCAACGGATCTAAGGAAAAATGTAGAGAGAAATAGTATAGAGAGAGGGTGAAGATCTAGGTTTTTGAAAAGTTGTAGAGAGAGAGAGAAGAATGAAAAAGTGCACAAAAACATCATCTTCACAGACTATTATACACGCAGTCCGCTCAAGCGTGGAAAGTGATGCTCGAGCATCAGACACAAAGGTCTGCTCGAGCGTATAACACACTTTTCCAGTATTTGCAAGTCTGCAAAAATACTGAGAGTTGACAAATCCCGCTCGAGTGCAAGAACGGCCGCTCGAGCGGATAAGCAAAATTTGTGAAGCCTGCTCGAGCGCAAGAATGCCTACTGGAGTGGAACAGCCAAAATCTGGGCATCACAAGTTTGGAAAAACACGCAACCAACCTGTTCCAAACATACAACCATAACCCGATAACTAAAATAAAAGGGAGACAAAGGAAACAAGATATGAATCACTATTTCGAACTATACAACTCGAGTCTGGAACACAACAAGTGACGAGTCAAAATCGGAATCGCTATAGAATCTAGAAAGTAAATTTATCTATTATTTTTCATTTTGATTAAACAATTCACTCGTCATCGTCACCCCATCATAATGGTCCATAGCCATGACTTGAATGTATTTTAGCATAATATTTTTAAAGATGCAAATCAAATACTTCTCAAAATAAATCAAAACAAAATTGCAAACCTCCATTTCAAATATATTAATAATAAATCTCAGTAATGAAAAACACTGTATAAAATAATTAAGTATCAGTAATACTTAATAATAAGCACTAGAATAATTAAGTATCAGTAATACTTGTCCAAATCAACTCAAATAAAAAAAAATATATATCAATTATACTTGTCCAAATCAACTCAAATAAAAGCAAAACATTTCAATATCACAGCAACACTCGCCCAACAAGTATTCTTCCTGGAAGATCTCACAGATAGCAAACTCTCCAAAAGCTTTGAATCCAACCAAAACCTTTGCCACTCCCTTTTTAACCTGTAAAAATTTATAAATATCCCAACAAACAAATCAAACACAATTTATAAGAATGTATATATTATAAATCAAAATTAATTTAATTTAAGGTTAACCACATTATATAGAATGGTCAAAATTAACATTTAAAAAATAATACTAACCAACCAAAAGTTTATCTTATCTCAGGGCCTTTGGATATGAAACGAGATAAATCAAATCTCGTCGAACTTTACCATATCCATCCACACCCCAATTGGCTCCCCACGAATTCTTGACCCAGTAGTATTTTATTTCATCTTCTACGCCATAAGCCGTCAACAACATTGCATGTCTACCTAACATTTCTGTTCCATCATCATCCTCCTCCTCCTCATCATCTTCACCGACATCATTATCACCATCCTCCTCATCATCATCATGCCAAAGCCACATGTAGAAAGAGAAGGAGGAGGATAATGATGATGATGAGGAGATAGAGGAGGATGATGTTAGTGAGGATGATGATGATGATGAGGATGATGATGATAGAACAGAAATGTTAGGTAGACATGCAATGTTGTTGACAGGTTATGGCGTAGAAGATGGAATAGAATACTACTGGGTCAAGAATTGGTGGGGAACCAATTGGGGTGTGGATGGATATGGTAAAGTTTGACGAGATTTGGTTTATCTCGTTTCATATTCCAAAGGCCCTGAGATAAGATAAACTTTTGGTTGGTTAGTATTATTTTTTAAATGTTAATTTTGACCATTCTATATAATGTTGTTAACCTTATATTAAATTAATTGTGATTTATAATATATACATTCTTATAAATTGTGTTTGATTTGTTTGTTGGGATATTTATAATTTTTTACCGGTTAAAAAGGAAGTGACAAAGGTTTTGGTTGGCAAAGGTTTTGGTTGGATTCAGAGCTTGGAGAGTCTGCTATCTGTGAGATCTTCCAGAAAGAATACTTGTTGGGCTAGTGTTGCTGTGATATTGAAGTGTTTTGCTTTTATTTCAGTTGATTTTGACAAATATAATTGATATTTTAATTTTTTTTATTTATTTATTTGAATTGATTTGGACAAGTATTACTGACACTTAATTATTCTAGTGCTTATTAAGTATTACTAATACTTAATTATTCTATATAGTATTTTTTCATTACCGAGATTTATTATTAATATATTTGAAAGGAGGTTTGCAATTTTGTTTTGATTTATTTTGTGAAGTATTTGATTTGCATCTTTAAAAATATTATGCTAAAATAAATTCAAGTCATGGCTATGGGCCATTATGATGGGGCGACGATGACGAGTGAATTGTTAAATCAAAATAAAAAATAATAAATAAATTTACTTTTTAAATTTACTTTCTAGATTCAATTATAGATAAATGAGATGACTAATTAATAATTAGAAAATCCATGATAGAGAAAGCTGCCTTAAATATGTAGGTCTAATTTTTTAGTTAGAGTAATATTACTTAAAAATTGATTGTCTTATTATGTTGATTGGTTATATTGTAAAATAATGTTGGTTGGCAAATTGCCAAATCAAAATTGATTAGGGCTGCGTTTGTTTCGTTGTAAAATATTTTGTCCAAAACCAAATTTTTGTTTTTGTTTTCCTTTTCCAATGTTTGATTAATGCTAAAAATATTTCTACAACAAAAATCTTAATAAAAAATCAATTATAGAGTAAATTTTAAAAATGAAAAGAATAAAAAAAATAATATTCATACATAATTTTCATGTAGAATTGAACACAAATGATGTGGCAATATCACTATTACAATTATGAGAAAAACTTGCAAGTATATGAAGTTATAATTATCAATTAACAATATATTGTCAATCTAAAATTCATTGAAGAAATTTTAAAATTGTAAGTTGAAAAAAATTGGGGTCTCCATTAATTTTTATTTATTTATTTATAAATATTCGGATAATCTATAATAAAGCCAGATGGATAAGTTGATTAAAATTGTTCAGGAAAAGATATCTCAAATGAGAAGTTTTAGATTTTAAATGGCTTTACAGTAGATTTTAAAGAATTTTGAGAGTTAGAGCTGAAAACGCCTTAAACTTAATAAAAAAAGAGCGATAAGGGGGCGAAAATGGAAAATAGCACCCGAACCACTGTAAGGATGTCACGGACACCAACCCCCGTGACAAATAAGACCAGTCACAACAGACGGAATGTCATTAGCACACGTAGTTTGGAAGTTAGTACTGAAAATGCATTAAACTTAACCGAAAAAGGATGATAAGGGGGCGAAAATGGGAAACAGCCCCCGAACCACCGTACAGATGTCCCAGCCACCTTCCGCGTGGCAACGGACATAAACATGACAAGATATCAAATAGTAAGAAATCATTTTCAACATTCTATTCTATGTATCGGAAAGGAAATGAGAATAAAAAGTCTTAATATCTTTGTTTAAAATACTATACTCACAAACAAATTAGACTTTTTAGTCTTTAAAGCTCCTAAATTAAAAGGCCTGAAGGATGAAGGTTTAATAGGTATAAATCCACATTGTTTTTATTTTAATCATTGGCTCCCAAGTTATTGTCTTCAAACATGCATTTTAGTTTATTTTATGATTCGTAAGTGTTCCCAAAGTGTTTCTTGGTTTTAAAAATATGAAATAATAATAAGAAGAAAAAATTTGGAAGCAAGCACAACACCTTTTTAAGGGTTCATGCTTCTTCACATATAAAAGATCAACCTCACTTAGTGGTGGGCTTAGATCCCAGGAGAAGCGGCAGAATCTTTCATGTAAATAGGAGACTGGATCTTACATGTGGATCAGGGGAAATGGATCCTACATGTTGATCCTGGAGATTGTAAGCACATTTTGTGTTAAGTGTGAGTGCCATCTTACCATGGTCCATCTATGTACCTACACTAGTTTACAAACTACCTTCTATATCTTTTGAACTCACATAATTGCCAAAGACAGATTGCACCTCAAAGAGATACCACTAACAAATTGAGAAAAATATTCTTGGATTGGAACAGCTAATTTGAAGAGGGAATGGAAAAAATAAAATGGGTTACCTGACCGTTAAGGAGTCCAAGAGGAATTTCAACAGAATTCCCAGCAATTACTACTTGAACTATTTGAGCTGCAATACTTTGTTCCTGCTCAGTTGAGAACTTTGTAAAGGAAGATAAGATGGAAAAGCCCATATCAAGTAACCCAACTGTTTGAAAATAAAAGCATCAAGAAACAGCATGAACCGTTTCGTCTCCTACTCCTAGATGCCCTGTTATGTGATCAACAAGAAGCTGGAACTGGAGAGGGTTAGAACCACTGTTCCCAACACTCAACCCCAATACAAAAACAACATATTTGTCTTCTCCTGTTTGTAGTCAACACTAAAAGATTTCAGACAAAGCTTAAGGAACAGTCAGCAAAATGATCAAAATAACTTCCAAGGAAGACCATCAAAATGGTTGTTCCACAAACACAGTACCCAAACTTGGTTTAAATATTTGAGAAAAGATCAAACTACTTAAAGTTTAGTGCACGTTTCCTTCTCTATATCCTTTTAAGAAAAGTATATGTGTTGGATCTTTAGACCAAACTTTCAGAAGTATGGCACATTTAAACATAGGATAAAAGACCTACGGAGCATAATACAAAGGACAAAAAATCATTAAAAATTTGTGGTGAAGATCCAAAAGGGGTTGTGGGGGGTCTCCAAAAAATGGGGTTCTCAAGTATTTTTCCCAAATACAATAGGAAATGGCACAAAAATTTATGCAGACATAGCACCTCTTCTTTTATCAAGAGTTCTTGGCAGTTCATATGAACTACAAGTCAACAGAAAATTAATTAATTGATCTATATCTTCAATTTTTGGACTTCAAAATTTATATATAATATATATTATATGTCGTTGTGCCTAGGTACACCGGCCCTAAGATTTACGGGGCCTTAGGTGGTCTTCGAAAATGGGGCCCTACTAAATATATTTTTTAATAAAAAGTTTATAGATAAAATAATAATTATCAATAATTTTTTAATAGTTAGTCACCACAAAAAGTTTCCTTACACTCATAATCATTAAAAAATTGTAAATTAAAATTTAGTTTCATATATTAAGATACGAAGAAATCATTACAAAGACTAAAAAGGATAAAATATGGCCTTCTTGTTTTATAATTTAGCAATAATCCACACAAATAACATTATACACTATTATATGATAACGAAATGATTATGTTGTTGTAATATGATATTTAATAACACAATCATAATCCGTGTAAATCACAATCCATTAGCTATTCGATAGCAAAACACAAATTATTGAAACAAAATTTGGGCACACAAAAGCAGGAGACAAATTATTCAATTAAATTATGATAAAATGAGAGGGAAAAAAAAATAAGATAAAGTTATTTATTTTATTAAAATTTGACATATATATATATATATGTAGAGAGAGAGAGAGAGAGAGAGAGAGAGAATAAGTTTTATTTTGGTAAGGTGGTAGGTTGTTGACATGAGACTCTATTTGGAGTCATTATATAATATATATATTTCAATTTTTTTGGACTGAATAGATAAATTTTTAATTAAGCCTAAGAATAATTATATATTAATTGGTCCCAACCAAGAGAATTTTTTTAGGGCCTCTTAAACTGGGCCTCAAGCAATAGAATAGGATTGAACCTATTTGAAGTTTTATATAGTACAAAATTAACAAATTTGGTGGACTTTTTTCGGATCAAAATTTGGAGGCCCAAGGCAAAAGCCTTACTGGCCTTACCCCAAGGCCACCCTGGGTACAAGATGGCTTGTGGTTGATTTGGGTTTGAAGTTTAAGATGCATCTCCTTACAGAAAATGGTTATACCTCAATGCTAATTATAAATTTAATTTTAAAATTCAATCTTACAGTTTTGCTTTGATCACATTTTGAAATTCTAAAGCAACAAAACATATTATTAAATGAAGGATAGGAGGTACATAAGGATTAAGGTGGACAAAAAGTCCACCAAAAAAAGAAAGAATGTAAGAAAAATTACAAGTCACATAGTACACCAATATCAAAATTTGCATGGCTTTTTGTTCTATGCAAATGATTGTCCCATGGATCATTTTTATTTTACAACTTCCTGAAAATTCTGACTCATATTTCCACCAAGTCTATGTGGTGAAGATCATGGAAAGAAGAAAAAGAACAAATCCGAAATTTCACATGAATCACATTTAGGGCATCAAGAATTAAAGATTTAGAATAATTTTGAGTCTTCATGTCATTATAGTATGTTTTAGTAATTAAGGGTATAATGGAAATTCCAACAATTATTGGACATGGGTTGTAGGGGTCACCCATGAGTTTTATTTGGGTCGAAGTAGAATTGGAAGTCATAGTTAGCCTAGAATATTAGTAGTTACTAAATATTTTTAGTTTCTAAATTTGAGAAATAGTCCTTATAGAATTAGTAGACTCTTTAGCCTATAAATATATGTGTAATCTTAATGATTCAGTAACAGAGTTAATATTATAAAAATTTGAGATTGTGTTTGTGTGATTGGCCTATCCCTTGCGAGAGTGAAGCACTTCTCTCTCTCTTTCTTCTTCTTCTTCTTCTTCTTCTTCTATCCAGCAAGGATACTATTCACGTCACTGTTCACAGTGCTTAGAACAAGCACCCAACTGCCCCTAAACACTTGTGTTTTCATTCCTAAAACCCTATCCTTTTATAAACCCTTAAACTCCTATTTTTTTAAATACTTTTGCAGCCACAAAATCCCACCAAATCCAGCCCTACAAGTCTACTGTTGCTGCTGCCAGTATACTTAACCCGGGCTCATCACTTGTAAGAAAGTAATCCCTACTCGTCCTACATCACCATGAAATCTGATTCTGTAATCATCAACAATCCTATAAATCTTTCTCAGCAGCTAAAGTTTTAATTGCAGTAGAAAGCAAATACAGCCATCTCCAGGACATATTCAACAAACTATCAACTCCTGGCACATGGGCAACTGCAAATACCTGATTTAAGTGGCAGCGCAATTTGGTTTGGTAAGCCAGCTTCTAGGATATCTTCAACCCAAAAATCACCAGCACCAGTTTCTCTCCCATGCAATGCAACCACTAGCCCTATCAAATGCATCATGTCAGTAAAAGAACAAACATACTTGAAGCAGATGGTGTTTTACAAGTTTTGAATAAATCAGCAAGCATCTTATTACAACCAGGATATTGCCATTGGTAGTATGGCTTACTTGCCCATTAAAAAGAAACATAAAATATGTTATGTTTGTTAAATTATGTCCACCTAATGTATTTCGAAAAGTCTATTCATACATAAAATTCATACAAAAAAACTCCACAAGAATGATGTGCCAATGCCATTCTCGTAAATAAATTCATCTTCATGGATGTTTTGTTTCAAAAGGAAAGGTCCACAATGAGTCACATCATTATGCATGAATTTTCTATTTGTATATCATTACTCAAATGTATTTTTATAACAATTATACATAATTTTCATTTCAACAGTTGACAAGCTTTCAAGAGGAAAGCGGAGTGAGAAAGTCCGCACAAAAATGGGCTTGTAACTTACAAGGTCAGCCTAAACATGACTAAGACACAATAGGAACCTCAAGCTCGAGCACTTGATTGCTACAACAAGAAAAAATTCCTATTTCAGAAGCTGAAGAAAATTACCATTCCATCCCAGGAGAATTTTCCAATTTTATTATGATAAGCAGTTCATTATACAGACCTGTTACATACACAGAGGGTAATAGCACATTCCCATGAAGTTTAACTCTTCCACTTTCATCTTCCAAAACCAAATGATCATCTGGGTGTATAAAATTATGAGGTTTTACAAGTGAACCAGCAGATTTCTGCATATTACCGATAAATTATAAAAACTTTGGGCTTGTTTGGTTTGTTTTTGGGAGAGTAGTTTTTGAAATTTGTTTTCGGGAGAGAGTTTAGAAATTTTTTTGGTTTGTTTGGTTGCGTATTTTGAAAGTAGTTTTGGAGTTTGGGAGTTTGTAATGATTTGATGTTTTGTTATAATTGAGTAGATGTGTGTGAGAGAAAAAGTGATTGAGAAGGAGAGAGGAGAGAGAAAAAGTGATTGATTGATAGGTAAGAGAGAGAAAGTAATTTTGAAAATTGTTTTAGAAAATTTACAAACCAAACAAATTTTCTAAAATTTTTTCCCCAAAATCACTCTAGAAATTCAAACCAAACATACCCTTTATCATCTGTACCACAATCTCAATCTCCATATCTGAAAAGTAAAAGGGGAAAATCAAACACAGGAAAAAAAGGACCTATATTGACAATAAATACCTCCTTAGTACTCATCAAGAATAGAAGGTTTGTGCTTCATGTGCTTGTAGAGGGTTCCAACAATTATGCATTCCTTACCTTCTTCCAGTCCCAAAACTGTACAGACTGTGAGAAAACAATGCTCACTTTATCAGTTTAAGCCAAACCATGAAACTCAAAACTTTATCAACTAAAATATCTAATACTAGTGTAATAGTGAATGAATATTTTGCGATACATGTCATTCAAACCAAAAGCATAACTATTCATCAAAGTAAGAGTCAAAACAACCAACAAAAAGGACCCAAATGACAAGTTGCAATTCATACCTAAAAAGCATGGACACTTTGACGAAGGTGGCATGTTGAGTCAAACACCTACACTGGTCGGACACTTGTCAACATGAGTCAAACACGTGTCCAAACATGTTCTTTTTGTCAAACTTGGAAACACAGACACGTCTAAGAAGATGGTGTGTCCATGTTGAACAAGGTGTTGGACCCTGGCACATGTTGAACACTTCCAGACATGTGTTAGACACATGTCCAAACGTGTCCTATCTTTATTATTATATACAAATGCTTCTAAAACTTAGGGAACACACGTACCTATCGCTTAGACATGCATGCAATATATTACAAATATGAAGAAAACAAATTGGGATCCAATTATTTATAAATTAAAATTATAAAAAAACAATGTAGAAGTATAGCTATTGATCCCTCTTCCTTTAGATTTTAGGAATTATTCTTATGTTGCATATTTTTTATTAGGCCTTATGGTTGTGAACCACAAGTATATCATTGCCGAAGGTTCTCAACAATGTCTTGTGTTGGGGGTGTAAGATGTTGAGTCCTGAAGCACTTAGACCATTACCAGAATAGGCATGATAGTTAGGTGCATGCCATGTACACGAAGCCTTTGGCCGGCCCCACCTTAGAGTAGTGGTTGGGTCAAGGTGCTCCACTTAATCCCTATCTTTGGGCTTCTACTATTAAGTAAATGAAATATTTTAATTACCCACAATATTAAGTAAAAAATAAATCTAAATGAACGGAAATTTAAGACAACCCAAAGTCCCCAATCCTTGTTAGTCAAATACACAGTAAAACTCCAAGTTCACTTCCATATCAACTCCAAAAAAACAATGGTACCAAAAAAAAAAATGAACTCCAACAACAGGACGAATTCCCTATAAATCCAAACCACGCCTAAACCTCAAAATTAGGGTATCTACTGAAAAATTATGTTATAAATCAAAACCCAACATACAAATTGAACTGCAATATCACAAATAGTGGCAAATGCATTAAATATACAAACTTGGAGGAGATAGCGAACAATACAAAAATGGCAGTTACCAGGCAAGTGGGGCTTCCAATTGGGAACGAGAGAGTAAAGGAGAGTTCTCATCAAGTGGAGCCGAGCAAAGTATATCTGGCTGTACTGCTGACCCCTGTACATTTCCTTTTGTATCTCAAAGCTCTCATCCTGGAATGGACAAAATGGAAAATAAAATAAAATTTGTCAGAAAAAATCTTGAAAATCTATAAAACAAAACAAATAAAAAGAGAAGATCGAATGAAGTTGTAAAAGAGAATTTGAAAATATTTCCTTTTGTCTGTACCATGGAGTGATAGATAGATTGTTTTCTTTGGATGTTGCTCTCTGTGTCGACTTCCATGGCGGGAAACCCTGAAACTGCAACAGTTGCCTATTATAATCTGGGTTTTATAGTGCTTGTCTTTTTCGTAGTACTAGTGAAGGAACAATGTGCATTGCATGATAACGCGTGCCTGTAGTTTAAGGTAATACATAGTCGTCATTAGGTGTGCTACTGCGCACAAGAGACTAATTGAAACAAAGAACATAAAACAGAAGCATTGATCCAGCATTCATTTTCTAATAAATTAAAAGGTGCTCTTCAATCTAAGTAGGTAATTAGTACAAAGAGATACAAATAAAAGCCTAAAATTAGACATGAACCTATTAAACATCATTATTTCATGCACAAAAAAAGTTATTACATCCCTAAAATGGATGAATGGTATGCACGTAAACCAAAATGAAAAAATCGTAAAATAAAAGTAATTACATCAAAATAATCATTGTGGTAAAACAACATTAAGAATATGAAATTAAAACGGAGCGCTAACATTGACCCTTACTCCAACGACTATAAAATAAGCTCTAATTAAAACACTGAAAACACTGAAGAATATGCCACTCTGTGCTCTGTATGTTGGCAAGTGTAGATGAAAAAGAGACAACTTTTTGCTCTATAGGTAGGCATAGATTAAAAGAAGACAACTGGTAATTAATAAAACACTAAACTCTATTAATTATTTTTTCCCAAAGATTGAGATTGCTAATGAAAATTAAGGACTATAAATGAACTTGATTAGTCAATATTATTGGCCATTTTGCCTGCAAGTATTATATTTAGTCAATATAACTAGATATTTGGGGTATCCTCTGGTTCCTTCATAGCTTCTTCCATTCCTCTCCCTTGACATTGCAGCCTTATCTTTCAAGGGCAAACTTGGAAAAACCATTCCTAAACAAAAGCAAAGGCAGCTCCATGGAAGATGGGAAAGTAGTAGTACTTGGGAGACCAATTAATTTCTCCTAACAGAAGAGAATAAATGGATCAAACATGGCAGTTTGACATTGTAGCTCCAGTCTTCCAAGTTCAAACCTCCAACTGAGATTTAGGAGCCCCTCTTACATTTAGGAAAAAACGAAAAATAAAAAATAAAAAAGAAGTTGATGGATAAAGTAACAACAATATTTTTATTTGTTGGCGGCCATAAAAAGTTTACTTGCACATATAATCATTAAAATTATATCCCAAAATTTACATTTTGCTTATAATTAAAATTATAAATCGTCTGTTTGCTTCTTGGTACCAAAAGAATTTATCAAGCGCTTATGATTGAGATTGAATAATTTTTTTTTCTGCATTTTGCTTCTTTTCTTCTTTTTTCACATCAGGCAATATGCTTCCTAGGAGGCATGACTATATAATAAAAAATCCACAAAAATTCACAATCACTAACATCTGCAAATAATATGTTTTCAGAAATTAGAGCACAACAAAAATTATAAATTTCTATTAAAGCACATAAATCAGAGACTTTTCTAATTCAACCAAAAAGTCAAAACACCCAATCACATCACTCTCTACTTTTCTGCCCAGAAGAAATAAAAAAATCTAATTAAAATAGTTAATTCCCAAACCAACCTAGCTTCTCTTCTTATTTTCCTTTTCTATCTGTTCTTTCTTATTTTTCTTTAATAAAAACAACAAAAACAAGAATATAAATTATTCGTTTGCACTTTATTAATCATTTTCTAAATAAACTGTGTGAACTGAATAGTACATTCACATGAACTAAATTGAAAATGTAGGCACACAAATCATGGCAAAGAAAATTAGTGAAGCGAACAAAAACTAGGGGCAAAGAAATTAGGGCAACAACTTCTTCCATTAAAATGTGACATATATATATATAGAGAGAGAGAGAGAGAGAGAGAGAGAGAGAGAGAGAGATAGACAGATAGAGAGGAAGGAGTCACTCACTGCTGGGTTCTTCTTGTGTTGGCCGAATCGCGGATGCTGTTCTTGCCGTGCCGGACCCGGACCCGAAAAGTTGGTTGGTTCCCCTTGTGCGGGATAGGACGAGTTCCTGTGTCCTCTTTTTCTCTCTCTGAAGGCTGATGAATTCAATTGAATTTTATTTATTTATTATTTATTTTTGGGCTTTTACCTTAATTAATTAACTTATACTCTATTAGTTTTAACTAAAAAAAATTTAACCTTTAACCCTCATTAAATTTTTAATAACCGAAATTATTCTTAAAATAATAATTATTCATTATTTATGATTATTTATAAAAAAAATGATGATTTAACATTTATTTTGATTTTTAAAATTTAAAGCATTAACTTTCAAATTTAAAAAATTAAAAAAAACTTATATGCAAAAAAAAAAAAAAAAAAAAAAAAACTAATCAGTGTGTTTGATTTCAATTTTTTGAATTCAATTTTTTAAAACTTGAGTTATTTGTTTTTCATATTTTTTTGTTTTTAATGAATATTTTTAAAATTTTAATTAAATTTTTTTTAGGTGAATTAAACTAACGGTCCCTATAGTTTGGAGTTTGCGTCATATTGGTCCCTGACTTTTTAATTGTAACACATTTGGCCCTGAATTTTGAATCTTGTTCCAAATAAGGACAATTGAATATACAATTGGATTTTTCAAGGGCAAAATCATCAATTTGATAAAATATAAATTAATTTGACAAAAATAAATGTTGAAAAATTATTTTTGAATTTTTAAAAATTATTTCTGCCTACTAAAGATAAAATTATATGAAATTGATAAATCTTTTAGACATTTATTTATTTATTTTTTCAAATTAATTTTTGTTATGTATTTGTATGATGATCATGTAAAAATAATTTTTAAAAATTAATCATGTAATTTTTATTAATTTTTATTAATTTTACATAATTTTATTTTTGGTGGGTAGAAATAATTTTTAAAAATTTTAAAATATTTTTTTGACATTTATTTTTGTCAAATTAGTTTATATTTTATTAAATTGACGATTTTGCCTTTGAAATTAAGCAATGGTATGTTAATTGTCCTTATTTGGAACAAGATTCAAAATTAAGGGTCAAATGTTTCACAATTTAAAAGTCAGGGACTAAAGTGACACAAGCCCTAAACTATAGAGACTGTTAATGTAATTTGCCTATATATTTTTTTATTTTTTAGAAACACATTACTTTTTTTTTTTTAGATGGTAACCAAACAAATATTAGCAAAACACACAAACAAACAGCATCAGTAGCTACAACTTCAAACAAGGCCTGCGGGGCCTCCTCCATCCACATGAGCTGGTGGTCCAAACCTCTCGTGCATCCGAGTTAGACCATGCGCCAACATATAGCCCATTCGCCCCACATGGAAAACTTGAAAGCGTCGAAACAATCTACTAGCGGCCACCACTTGTGACACAAGATAACCATATTCCGATAAGAGCTCGACACCCTCCTGCAAAACTTTGACAATATTTAAAGAATCCCCCTCTAGAATAATATCCGAAAACCCCAAATCCCTCGCTAGCTCAATTGCTTTAGCTACGGCAAATGCTTCAACACAGTCGGCATCCACACAGAACGGTAATTGCTCTGTCATTGTGGCCATCACTTCACCCATTGAATTTCGAATAACGACACTAACCCTAACTGTTTGCAATTCTTTGAACTGTGTCCCATCAAATTAATCTTGAACCAACCCTCTACTAGAGCACACCAACGAACATCTCTATCCCTTAGCAATGGACCCTGAATTCTTTGTTGTGCTTGACCAAAATCACTAACCAAATTGCAAACCATGGCCACCGTTGCCTCAGCCGAAGCATGGGTATCACAAAAGATTACTTGGTTGCGCCACATCCAAAGACCCTAACACAAAGCAACAAACAAACCCGAAGTAGACTCATTCCCATGGGACATGACCTGCCAAAACCACTCCTTGAAGTCCTGATTATAGGCCCATTGTACTAGATTCCTCAGTGGACTTAGAGTCCACACTTGGCCCGCAGCATCACAATAACAAAGGCAATGCATCAATGATTCCCTATCAACCCTACAATTGGAACACATGTCTTCAATAGGAATTCGTCGGCTTTGCAACAAAGTCTTTACTGGTAAAATATCATTACACGCCTTCCATGCAAACACCTTAATTTTATTTGGTAGATTAAGCTGCCAAATTTTTTGCCATAGCTTATCCCAGCATGATCTACCCACAGAAGACTCCGTCGAATGGGCGGCACTAATAATATTGCGGCGTAAGTAATAGACCGAATGAACAGAAAAGGCCCCATGCTTCGTATAGTGCCAGACCAGCATGTCCCTGGGAAAGTCCGGACTTAATGGAATTTGCCGAATAATCTTCGCATCTAGTGGAAGAAAATTTCATCGAATAAGTTCCTCATTCCAATATCTTCGATCACGATCAACAAGTAAACTCACATTAAAATTAGCAGACAAATTAGATGGTGGAGCAATTATCTGGAATGTAGTAGGCCTAGGAATCCATTTATCATCAACAATCCGAATACTCTCACCACATCCAACCCGCCAACGAACCCCTACTGCCAATAGAGGCTGAGAATGGATGATGCTCCTCCATGTATAAGACGGGTTGGTACCAATGTTTGCCTTCAGAAAAGAAGTATGTGGGAAATACTTTGTTTTCAATAGTTGACCTAGTAGAGAAGCCAGATACTTTAGAAGCCGCCATCCTTGCTTAGCAAGCGTTGCTACATTAAAATCCTTTAAGCACCGAAAACCCATACCTTCCACCATCTTCTGTGAACATAAAAAATCCTACTTTTTCCAATGAATCTTCCGTGTGTCATCCTTTTGACCCCACCAATATCTACTAACAATGGCATCAATTTCCATACACAAACTATCCGATAACTGAAAGCAGCTCATAACGTAAGTCATAATTAATTGCACAAACAGCCTTGATCAAAACTTCTCTGCCAGTCGCAGATAATTTCTTCTCTTTCCACCTATTAACTTGCTGCCAAATCCGATCCTTGAGGTAATCAAACACCTCCCTTTTCGACCGACCCACCAGATATGGCATTTCCAAATACTTACCCGATTGCACCATAGAACCTACACCAAATATGCCACAGAGATCCTCCTGTAACGATTCATCCAATCTTACTAAAATAAATCGACGATTTTGCCAAGTTAATTTTTTGGCCTGAAGCCAACTCATATTTCTGCAAGATATCCACCACCACCCGAGCTTCCGGAATAGTTGCTGATCCAAAGAGTAGACTATCGTTAGCGAAAAATAAATGGGATATCGTTAGGCTTCCTCGACAAACTGTAATACCAGACAACTCAGACTCTTCATCAGCCCTATGTATTAAAGAAGATAACCCTTCTGCACAAAAGACAAAGAGATACAGTGAGAGTGGATCACCCTGGCGAAGACCCCTTGAAGCTCGAAACGTGGTAGTTGGTTTCCCATTGAGAAGGACTGAAAATGATACCGTGGTAATGCAATGCATAATGAGATAGATAAAGTCATGATGAAAACCCATACGATACATCACACCACGCAAAAACTCCCATTCCACACGGTCGTATGCTTTGCTCATGTCTAACTTGAGCGCAAAATGCCCCTTCCCTGGCGTTTATTTTTAATGTAATGGAATAGCTCAAATGCAGTCAAGACATTGTCAGTAATTAATCTCCCTGAAATAAAAGCACTCTGATTAAGTGACACCACCCGCAGGCAAGACAACCTTCAACCGATTAGCAAGAACCTTAATAATAATTTTGTAAATAACATTACATAAACTTATCGGACAAAAGTTAGCCATACATCGAGGTCTTTTTAACCTTTGGAATCAAGACAATATAAGTCTCATTCACCATCAAAACATTTTGTGCTCTGTTGAGAATACCAAGGACTGCTTCTATCACTTGTCGACTCATAATTGGCCAGAAACGTTGGAAGAACAAAGCAGGTTTCCAATCCGGTCCCGGGGCCTTTGTAGGATGCATTTGAAAGAGGGCATGGTACACCTCCTCAACGGTAAAACCCTTAGATAACTCTTGAGTCATATCAGGTGAAACACAACGTTTAATGGAATCCAAGACTGTATAAATACCTGGTGGACTGCTCGATGAGAATAAATTCTGGAAAAAATTCACCTCTATATGATCTAAATCTGTGGGTTCAGGACACCAGTGACCATTAACATCTTCCAAACTCACAATCTGAGTGAAAGAATGCTGTATTTCGATCACCGTCTTTCAACCAATTTGTTCTAGATCGTTGAAACCACATTGTTTCCTCCTTTTCTAACAAATCATCCACTTCCCTTTGAAGTCGTTCCTTCCTTGCCAAATCAGTAACTGACATAACATTCGAGCTATCAAGAGTATGAATCACATCCAATTTGTGTTTTATGGTACGTTGTACATAGCCAAAAGTTTCCTTATTCCATCGCCGAAGTCGATCACTAACATTTTGCACATTCCAAACAAGCCCCTTCATTGATAAATCTACATTATGCTCCCAACTCTCCTGCACAACCAATTCGCAGCTTGCATTGTGTAACCACATAGTTTCAAATTGATAGATTCTGGGCCGCTTTCTTTGAATCAAATCGTGAGACTTCATCCCCTCAACATCTGCTAAAATCAGCAAGTGGTCCGAAGCCATGCATGGAAGCGTATAAACCTTTGCATTTGGAAAAGATTGCTCCCATTCACCATTAGCAAATGCCCGATCAAGACACTCCTTAATTAATCCCAAATGCCAATTGTTGCACCAAGTAAACTTGGCCCTAGAAAAACCCAAATCTACCAACGAACAATCTTTAACCACCGACCGAAACATATCAATTTGAGCTCTATTTCTAGAGTGCATCCCCAACTTTTCATGAGAAAATAGAACCTCATTAAAGTCCCCAAAGACCAACCATGGATTAACAGAAAGAGGAGCTAGCCGTCTTAGTAACTCCCATGAATCTCGTCATTTAGAAACATTTGGATGCCCGTAAAATCCAGGTAACCTCCAATGCATACCATCATCACTTGAATTGATCATAGCATCAATATGGCCACATGAATAATTCTGAATTGTAACCTGAGTGTCGCCTTTCCAAAAGAGGGCTAGCCCTCCTCCCAAACCAACCCAATCAACAAAAAAGCCACCCGAAAATCCAAACTTGCAATGTAACCTTTCCATTCTAGCCTTATTACACTTTGTTTCCATCAAGAAAACCACACTGGGATCTTCGTACTTCAAAAGAAGTTGGAGTCCCCGAACTGTGCGTGGGTTCCTAAGCCCACGATAGTTCCAACTTAAGCATTTCATTGATCTCGGTGGGCTGCAGAACAGTTGCCGCCGTTTGTTGAGTTAGCGTTGACGCCAAAAGAGTGCCATTGGTGGGACAAAGTTTCTTTCCTACTTTCTGTTCAAAACCTTCAAGCACACAATTCTCGACACTTTGCTTTCCCCGTGACTCCTCACTCACCATTAACTGACAAGAAGAGACATCATTTAATTGAATAGCACTATGAGCAAGACGCTTCCATTTTTTTCCCCAAGGGAACCATCCCAGGTGCCATCACAACCTCTCTTGAACCCAAAACCAAGGGTTGGTCAGGGCCCACATCCAAAATCTGGCCCAAGTTAGCGAAAGAGTGGGCTATCACCAGACCTGATTGAAATTTCAACTTATGTCCCTGAAATGGTACGGGTGGGCCCTCTGGGACAGATGCCAACAGGCCCCCACTACTCAACCTAGAATCACTATGCATATCACTCCCATCGAGGCCTAACAACCCATTTTCAACAGTTTCTCCACTTGAACAAACTTTCTTTGAAATAGGCGGGACCAACTTCTTTGCAACAGTTAGACCAATATTCACGCCATGAGCACCGTGCTCCTCAATCCCTACCACACATTCTGCGTAAATTGAAGAGGCCATCGGATGTCGAACTGCTCTAGTAACTAACTCTGCACTTTTGGCAACCGCAACCACCGGCCGTGCACAGTCACACCGTGGTGATCTAGCTCCACCATTGACATTTCAATTCCCATCCCCTTAGCCCTTGGGGTTTGTTGAAACAACAGGAAACCATGGACCATATTGGAATTTGGAATCCCTACGGCTATATTGCCTAGCACCCTTTTGTTACATTCTCGCTCACTATGACCAAGCAAGCCACAGTAAAAGCAGAAATTTGGTAACCGCTCGTACTTGAAATCCACCCAAATAGGGTCTTTGTTCGGAAGTGCCAATTTGATGCCATGGCGCAAAGGCTTTGAGATATCGACATCAACTCGAATATGAAGGCTTTGAGAAACACATTACTTAGATGTATCTAAATAGTAAAATATTTGTGCAAAAATATTAAAAAAATTAATAAATACACAAAAATATGAAAAATGT